>CM070536.1:45455265-45617273 GCA_036346415.1 Raddia guianensis | reverse complement strand
ACACTGTCTTCTTCTCCAATGGAAAACAAGATGAACAAAGGTGAACACAGGACAGGAGCAAAAAAAAAGGTGAGAATAACGAAAGAGTTGTGCAAGCACACAGAGCTCACTCTCCCAGCTTAAATTGTACCGAAAGAAATGCGAACCTGTCTTATTGCCATGTGCCTAATGGCACAACACTATTTAGCCCCCTTTTTTTGAGAATATAAAAAAAACTGTTGTGACAACTTTGCAAACACTATTGGTGCACCGGACGCAAGCACAACAATTTAAACAAGAGCAGGTAGGAGTCAAAAACAAGCTGCAAACTTATGAACAGCATGGAAGAACCTAGAAAGGTGCGAGCAGGAGCAATAAAGAAGGCAAACAACGGGGTAGGTCTGTAGGACCAAACAATGGGCTGCATGGAAAGCGTTTAGACGAGCACCACCATAAACCGACGCAGAGGAAGATTGGGACAAAACTTACGAAATGGGGAACCAAACGAAAAGGCGGCCACCACAACGAGCAAGACAGGTTGGCGAACAAGACAACAGATCGGTACGGAAAGAAGAGCGTGCACCCAGCAACGAATGGCTCGGCGATGGTAGGCAGAGGCTTTTGGGGAATGGAAACTCGCGAGGCAGGCGAAGCAGCAGGGGCGCAAACAAGGAAAGGTAACCGTGGCACGAAGAAGGCAAGCGGGCGAGAACGTGAGCAGACGTCTGTAGGGAGAAGAGGACGAACGCGACGGCGGCCGATGGGTGGCGCGGCGAGGGTTTTGGGGAACGGAGGCATGCAAGACAGGAGCAGCAGCGGCGCAAATGAGAAGGATAGGCGTGGGCTAGGGCTAGACGGCACAAACCGACGCAGTCAGATCAATGAAAAAGCAACCGCAATTGAACGGCAGAAAGGATAGCAACGACGTGGACGTAAGGCGCGCGACACAGGCACGAAGATACGTGTCGCCACGAGGTTCCCAGATGCTAGCGCCATGTATTATAAGACTAGGAAGGTTCACGCGCCTTTGGCGCGTGGCGCGAAGTTTTCATTGTTCAATTGTCATGTTAATCCGGATTTTGATTTACAGAAATATGTTGACACTACTGAGGAAAGCGCACCCTTGGTGCGCTAAGCTGACTATCCTGTAGAACATCAAGATGTACCAACATAAGAAAATTACCTCTCCAAATTTAAATTTGAAATTCCATGGATTATTCTTATATGCAATTATGTCTTTAATAGTGGATAGTTGAGTTCTGCTATTTTCAAAATTTTAGAAAAGTGTTGTTTATTCTTTGATGTAAGGTTACTATATTAGACATCTTTAATGTAACCTTGACAGAACTAATAACAAAAAAACATAAAAATTGCACACTAAACTTACACATCACAGAAGATATGCACATGTAAATAAGCTGTAAAATATTGCGTTACTATTTGCAGTATTGAAAATCTAAAACAAAATATCCATCAGAGATAATAAAAGACAAAAATAAAAGTCCCCAGGAACTCTAGGGATGGGAATAACAAATCCAAAGAACCGTGCAAAAAAATACTGGTTTGGAACAGAAATGGGAGCTTTTTAAGTAAAGAAGATGAAGATGACGGATAACAGTATAAAAAGTACCTCCTTGAGTCGGGAAATGAAGTACCTTGCCCTAATTCCTGCATCTAGACTCTAGAGACTGCCTTGAAAAATTGATTATAGACCTGCGTAACAATGAGTCAAGTGATCATGTTGTATTACCATACCAATAGCTTAAACTTTGAACAAGTATACCTAAATAGCTAAATTCAAATCATCAAAGAGATTGAAATTTTCATCTATGATATTGTGTCGCACAAAATATTTACTATGGAAGTCTTTGTTATGTCTAGGATGTGAGAAGGCATGAATCAATTACCACTCTAAAATGTGCATCGTCCGTTTACAGCGAAAAACATTTAACTTAACTAACGACAACTTTTGAAATTTTTTTTTTGTAACAATCTAGAAGTGTCAAATATTTTAGGGATACTATAACAAGAAATTATTATAACCATAAATGGGTTTTGAAATTCTTCGACCAGTGCAATCATGCATTATCAGCTAGATAGAATAGTCAGCTCTGTCGAGTGATTCGATCACTAAACAAAAGTTTTGTTTACTATGAGAGCACGGCTACAGGATGTTGTGGTACTTCAACCGCATTAGGGAATCCATCCTGTAATGCTTCAGGAATCTGTTAAAAATAATTAATAGTTAAAACTCTGAGAATAAAGACAAACATATGAAGAAACACTGTATGACATAAACTTGTCATCCATTACATAGAAATATGGGCACGAAAATGTAATACAAAAATGCAAGAAGAAATTAAAACAAATTAAAAGGTTATATAGTGGACTAATCTCTACGAGAGAACAACAATGTTTGCATTTTAAGATATCAACTTCAGGCATATTGTTTTCTTACCTAATTAAAATTAACTAAACCATTTAAATGAGAGAACAATAATGCAGTACCTGTAACTCCTGAAAAACAATCGGTAGAGCAAGAAGATCATGCACTTAGTCTAAAAATTAGAAAGCAAAACCGATGCTCATTCCAGCTTAAAAAAGATATGTAGCTACTACATGTTGCTTGGTCTTATTCTGCAAAAACAAAAAAAAAGACCTGAGATAAACATAACATCCATTGACAAATTGAACTTGGGTAGGAGGATTATTCATAATACATATCAGGAAGACAAAATCAGTGAGAGGACAATGTATCATCAGTTCTCTTTAGACTCCAAAACAATGCTGCCAACCTAAAAAGAGTAGGAGCAACAATTAATTTAGAGCAGTTAAATAACATAACTGAAGCAATCGAATACCAGACCACATGTGCAGTAGAAATTATGGAGCTCTGACTCTATATATAACATCACCAAGAATTCAGAAGCATTTTTCTTCAGAATATAAGATACTATGGGTACATGTTTGCTTGTCATCGAACACTAAATTGGAAGATCCATTGTCTGGCCACAAATACAGGCGAGGAATAAGGGCAAGACAGGAGCTAGCCCATGCATCTCTAACCTTAAATTAGATTAACAGCTAACACAAAAAAGGTAATAGACAATCAACCAAACCACTATGCAGTTGTGTAAAGACATCACAAACTAACGATTAGCTGAAGCATTACGCAACCATGTAAATCTGCATAATCTGCAACCACGTAAACTTGCATAATCTGTCATGCAGAAATAAGGTTTGGAAGCACTTCCTTACAAGAAAACGATGAGTACTCAGGAGGCATAAGGCTACACCTGCAAATTGAACCAAACACAGAGCAACAAAAATTAAGACCAAAGATGGCTTGCATCGTCAATAAGGGAGATGAACAAGTTTTTAAAGGGAAAACGTCCTGTAACATCAATAAGGACAAACCAATAAACCATAAACAAATTTAGTACTTATATGAATATACCACTTTAAGCCTGTATCACATATGGCCATAACACTTTCTCTTGTTTTGTCTGTATGTAGCAGTAGGAAGAATCGTCATACAACAACGCATATAAATCAAAACGACGAGGAAAGAAATTGGAAAGCAGTAAGCAACGCACCTTCCATAGGCAATGGAAAAACCAATGTCAAGCAAGAATGTAGCATCGTGGCCGGCATGCACCCTCATATGAAGTCGGATGCACCCCCATATATGAAGTAGGCTGTACAACGGGAGAATTGCCAATTTGCCCTGAAGTTCACAGGCCTTTGCCAATTTGCGCAAAGTTCACTGGCCTTTGATGATTTGCCCTACGGGGTTTAACTCTAAACAAAACTTACAAAACAGTCCCCGTAATGAACAATGAGGGAAAACCTTCGTGCTAACTGCGCTGCCGTCGCTTCTACGCGATGGCTCCGCCGCGCCTTCTCCACGCGCCTTCCACGATCGCTGGCGCCGCCTCTCCACGCGCTGGCGCCGCCTCGCCTTTCCAGCGCGTGAGCGCCGGCTCTTCTCCACGCGCACGAGCGCGGACGCCGCCGTGCTGTCGCTGGAGGTAGTGAACTTTCTTTTTTTCTTCGCCGCCACATGTATTCAATTGATTGATCGACATGAACTGCTAGTACTGCATTCATGTGTGCAACCAGTGAAATAGAAATTATGTTTGTTTGTTCTTTGATTATGTTCTTGTCCATGCTTTGGCTGAATAATGTGCTGTGGACATATGTATATGCCTGCTTGATTGCGCAAGAATGATGGGTGCAGGTGCAGGGTGCAGAACTTGGTGTTCTTGCAATAGTATCGTCCAGGGGCACGTCGGGGTTCATGTACATGGCGCCGATGGTGGAGGACAGACCACGCGCGGACGCCAGCGTCGACGACGACCTCGACGACGTTGCGTGTCCCGCCGATCACCAGCTCGATGATCTCCTCCTGCAGCAGTATTACTAAGTGGCTGAATAATGTGCTGTGGACGAGTGCAGGGATCGATGGAGCTCGGGCGCTCAGCTGCTCGGCAGCCAGTTAGTTATCAGGGACTTATTTGTAAGTCTTGTCATGAGTTTCGTAAGTTTTGTTTAGAGTTAAACCCCCTTAGGGCAAATCATCAAAGACCAGTGAACTTTGGGCAAATTGGCAAAGGCATGTGAACTTCAGGACAAATTGGCAATTCTCCCCGGTACAACAGTCGGCAATAGAGGCGAGAGAGGGGGGGACAGCCGACGGGCAACACCATGGCCAGAGAAGCGAGTGAAGGAGGAGATGCTGAGGAGGAGGAGGAGCATGTGGCGGTGGAGTAGGTTTGGGACATGGCGGCGGCGGCGGATCTGATGGCGGTGGATCTTGGGGTCGGATCTGGCGACGGCGGCAGTCGGGGAAGGCGGATCTAGTGGTGGCGGACGGGAAGCCGGAGACGGTGCGGTCGGGTCACCACGCTGATAGGAGGAGATGTCGTGGGGGAGGGGAGGGCGAGGAAGAGGGCGCGAGCCTGGAGGTAGGTGGAGGCGGGCGGAGCTGTCGACGGGGAAAGCCGCCGTCGCTGGATCCGGGCCTAGGCGGAGTCGCCATCGCCGGAGCCAGCGGGGCCCCGGCTTGCCTCGGTCTAGAGAGAGGAGGAGAGCAGAGAGTGTACATGAGTGAGATGAAGCCGGAGCGAGTGTCGACAGGAGGAGGGTGGCGAAGGCGGCGAGGGAAGCTGGAGCCTTTGGCCGCGGCGGCCGGGGAAGCCGGGCTTGCTGGCTGCGGCGGTGACCGGTCGAGGAAGGAGGAGGGAGCGTCGGTGGGGAAGCAGCTCAGGCCGCCGCAGTTGAGAGGAGGAGGAGGGCGAGGGGAAGGGGAAGGGGAGGGGAGGGCAGACGCGAGGGGCCGGAGCGGCGAGGGCTGGCATCGAGCACCTGATGGCGCTGCGGGGAGCAAACGGAGTAACGGACGGACGGATGGGTGGCGCGGAGCGATCGTACGTGGCGCGAAAAACGGGCGACGTGGACACCCTGGGGAAAAGCGGGCGACGTGGCCACCCTGGGCGTGAAGGCCTGTAGCTGGACGCTAGCGGGGAAGGGGAAGGGGAGGGGAGGGCAGACGCGAGGGCCGGAGCGGCGAGGGCTGGCACCGAGCACCTGATGGCGCTGCAGGGAGCAAACGGAGTAACGGACGGACGGATGGGTGGCGCGGAGCGATCGTACGGGGCGCGAAAAACGGGCGACGTGGACACCCTGGGGAAAAGCGGGCGACGTGGCCACCCTGGGCGTGAAGGCCTGCAGCTGGACGCTAGCGCTTTGTAATATAAATAAATATAACTAGACTAGATAGATGGGTACGCACACCCATGGCGCGCCGAGGCTGTTTCCTCGTTTGTGGGACACCGGCCCTTTTTTTGGCTGGCTAGGCAATTGCATAGATTATACTATTAAAGATGCATTGGAAAATTCCAGAACAATTGTAGTTAATTGTATAGATGATACCAATAGTTTATCAGCATGCATAATAAGCGCTACACCTTCAGAAATACACAACAGATTAACATAATAGCATAGTAAGATCGCCATCAACCAGATCGCAAACCATCAAGGGAAAGTTCGTTGCTGGTTCCTCAAAATTTGGACTTACACCAAATTTAGCATTTCCATGGGGCCACAGTACTACATCGTCTGGGACAGAATATTTTTACATTGCTGAAAGAGTTCCGAATCTTTTTTTTTTTGCCTCATTTTATTACAACAGGGTAACAACCAGTACACCTTTGATCTCTCCATCTTGCGAAAGAGGTTCATCTAGTTGGCAAGCATCCATTTCCAATTCAGCATCCATCATTGCAAGCTCCTGGGCCATTTTTAACCATTAGTAACTTTAGTACTGATCCTCAATAAATACGAAAGCCCGTCATCACCTAATCGCTACCTGTTGTTCCTAGTAGAACAATTCTAGACCATGAATAAAAAGGTGGCTAAATGGAACCAGATGTTTCGATGTGGTTCTAGAGGAAGGGGGAGACATTACCTATTTACTTTCAAAGGAAGATACCATCAAATGATTTCATGCATGGCTGACATACTCAATAAGCACTAAGTAAAAAATAGGATGAAAAAATGTGGACCAATCGATGCTGCAGTCACTTGAAGTCTTTGATATGTATCCTTTACAACGAAATCATTAACAAATCCTGAAGCAAACAGGAAAACAAAAATCAACAGGTCTGGTAAAAATTGGTCCTATTAGCAGAGAGGTTAGCAAACCAGGAAGGTGACGTGCTTAATGTATGCGTAAGGCTATTCTTATCTTGTCAATTTTTATGGAGCAAAAGATTGTGAAGAAACAGAGCTGGATATCAAAATAGTGATGCACCATAAGGAACATCTTTGAAGGTTTTTCAAAGAGAACCTAGCAGCAAGAGGTCAAGAACAAAGCTTCTTCTTTACATAGAAACAACGTGCTCCATAATTTCATATTTCCTTTTGGCTAGATAATATAGCCCCAGATTCTCATTGGAATACCAAAAGAGTTGACATCAAATCCTTATTTCATAACAAATTAAGCAGGGGATAATTCAGTGTTTTTTAAACTCCTGTGCATATATTCTGTTTATGTATACTATAGCAATATATTGGTACACAAATAGGCAATTAAATCAACACAGCTACAACTTAAATCAAAATAATATATACAGTTATAGCATAAGCATAATTGTATAGGCTAGTTTTTTTGTTATACCCATGTGGGCATAAAAGACCTTGGAGCTTTATGATCCTCATCAGGAAGATCAGCAGACCTACAACATTGATCTCTATTAGGCCTTCTGTTTTATCCTTGTAAAGCCAAAAAGGCTATTATTATGAGATTTATGATTTCACTGAAAAAAACAAACCTCAAGTGTTTTCAATCAATAAAAATTAGTACAAACAGCACATAAGTTACTATTGTGTGCTATGAAGATAGTTCACATATCATAAGTCCTACATATCTATAGAGGTATGGTATTATCTCGTGAAAGAAATGCGTAACTGTATTATTGAGCTTCTACTGCTGATATTGCCAAAAAAAAAAATCACTATTGTGGGTTGGACATCTAACGCAAAACAATAATTTTAAGGTTATGTAAAAAAACGATTAGGATCGGCAATAGAGCAACAATATTATTATATGTCAGTACATAAATCAAAGAAACAGGTTCACCCGGCCGAAAGAAGCAAATGATTGTTATTTGTTGGTCATACCACACACAGAGAAAACTAAAAAAAAAGGCCCATGAAAATATAAAGCAAAAGATAGTGATTTGTTAAGGAATAACCTAAAAGATCTGAGTATGGAGCTTCCCTTTGCATTGTCTAAACCTACCATTTCACAAATGCTTTTGGGAGCAAGAATGCTTTCTGACTATTTGCTTCTTTTTTGTGTTACCTTGACTCCATCAAGCAATTGATTCCAGAAGAGCTTTCTTTCTGTCAAATTAAAAAGGAGGGATTAATGTTACCTATCATTTTTCATATCTTATTTTCAAATTATTTGTAGGGAAAATGAGGTAAGCAAAGCAAATAAAGCAATAGAACACATAGATAATAATTTCCTTAGGAGAAAATACAATGGTAGACCATGAAAAAGGCCCATAGAAAGAAGTAAAGATCTAATCCTTGTCTTCTTTTAAATAGCTAGGCATCAGAAATAACATGGTAAGGATCTTACAAAAAGAAATATTATGACGACCGTATGAAAATACATATATGAGAGAAACATGCTATTGAACTTAAACATGTTCTCCTTGAAAATATAAGTATTCATTGAAAAAGTGTTGTAACGTTCTCGATGCAATGAATATTCACCTCATTACTCACAACCTAAAACCATAACAATAGAATCTGAAATCAATGTAGAGATATTAAATAGAATAAAAGTAATCTTTGGATATAAACATCCTTTCGTCAAACCTCAGGTCCTAAGTATAAAGAGGACAAATATTTGTGGAAAAAAGGGCTACTGAAGCAATAATGCGGAAACTTCAATAATTTAAACATTCAATTCATCTAATCTTTTATAATGTGAAGCATGTTAGGTTTTTTTTAGGTCTAGGAGATTGAAAAATGGAAGTGTGTCTCTTTGCACAACTGCATAAATTTCATTTAGAGCGATATAGCAAACCATTAAAGAGGGCCAACGTGTACAAAAAAAATGAGAGCACAAAAAAATTGAAAGCAATGAAAAGTGAGCATGCAGTTTGCAACCGTAGCTTTCAGCCCAATTAGGCACCCATTTTACAGGAAGAAGAGTTACATATCTTCAGTCTATTCACCCTGTGAGAGGAAGAGGAACGGTGGCACCGAGCAAAGTTCAATCCAAAGGCATGCTATGATCACAATCAATTAGCAAAGCACTATTCCTTATTTTCAGCCACCTGCAAATCATGATATGAGCATCATTTTAGATCATTGCCTAATCAATCACAGCTCTCAAATACTCAAAGCAATTGAATATGGCCATCCCAACCAGAACCGTTAGGAAGACTGAATCGTCAATATTTTCTGTCGCACAACATTCAAATTTTGTAGGAGAAGAGAGGAAACTGATTAGCCTAGGCTGGATACATGCTTTAAGAAGTATATATATCTCCTAAATATCATTGTCATTAAGGAACATAATAAGAGATATTATGAGTGCTGCCGACATTAGAACAAAAAAATTAGTATAAGCGACCCATCAGCTACCAACCTCTTAGAACATTTATGCCTTCCTGAAGAGCCAAAAAACTAATTTGCTTTGGTCGAAGCCTTCTGTATTCATTTTGTTATGCCTCTGCATCTCTGCAGCGAGCCAAAAAAAACATATAAGCAAAAGATACCAAAACAAATACATGAAACTATAGAGCCAAAAAAAATATATAATAAATTGTATGGCGCTCATGTTGTTTATCATCTTCCCTAAATAAAGATGGAGTTGATCATATTCCCTAATGACGCTGCATAGATGGGAAGAGGGAGGGTGCAGTAGAGTTAGGGTTAGGAGAAGAGAAGCAAAAGAAGGGGAAGGAAACGGACCTCGGGAGTTGATGATGCATTGAGGGGATAAGCATGAGCCGTAAAGACTGAAAATGTGGCCGCCGAGGAAGGGGATACGGGAGGCATGAGGGCCATTGGCGACAGTTCCGACAGGGACGGCGGCGGCACCGCCAGATCTGCATACCAGGGAGGCAAACGGCGCGGGGCGCGGGCCGGCCGAGCCCGACGGCGGGGAGGAAACCGGGCATAGTGGAGGCGATTCCCAAGGGATCCGCATTGGGGGAGAGGTAGAGACCGGCGAGCGCAGCCGGTCGACGGGGAAGAGGCCGGTAGGAGGAGAGACGGGGGCACACCGGCGTGGAGAAAGGGGGCGACGGGCTCGAATCTAGCGGGCAAGAGGCCCTCCGGGGCGGCGGCGGCGGCGGTCTTGAGCGCGGCGGCGTCGACCTGGAGCCCGCGCACGAGGGCACGGGAGCGGAGGAGGCCCAGGTTCACCCGCAGATCCCGCGGCTCCGCTGCGAAATAGCCGAGGCGAAACTTGGAGGCGGCGTGGGGAGGAGGCGGGACAGGCGGAACAACCGAGGACGCGATGGGAGCGGGCGGTGTGGGGAGGGGACTGGGGAGGCGGCGTGGGGACCAAAATACTGGTTGCTTTGCACCTTATTGTGAATAAAATATTTTGAGACAAATAAATCAAACATTTCATATATAAGGCAGGAAGAAGTCTGAATAAAGAGCTAATTTATACTTTATATATTCATTGTACTACACTGATGGTCAAAGTAGCTTGCTTCTGTAAATCATGTTTCTTAATACTTAATGGCGATAATCAGAAAAGCTCTAGTCATACTAAAACTCTGCAGTCATATAATGAAAC
The DNA here is from genome assembly GCA_036346415.1 of Raddia guianensis. Taxonomy (NCBI): domain Eukaryota; kingdom Viridiplantae; phylum Streptophyta; class Magnoliopsida; order Poales; family Poaceae; genus Raddia; species Raddia guianensis. The sequence goes on along the minus strand of CM070536.1, from coordinate 45,606,961 downwards.
CATCTAAAATTTCATAACACCTGAAAACTGTTCCATTGCATGCCCACACTGCCTACCCACACAACCGAGCAAACAAATAGCCAACAGAATGAATGCTATGCATCCAATTTAGTAGTAAATACGAAGCATAATTGACCAACAAAATCTAGAGCAAATTTCATTTTAGTTTAAAGGCTGATCCAACACCTATTATCTACATGAAAAGAAAGAGACTAAAGATAGAATTGTATGGTCAACTATGCCTGCTGTTAAGAAAGACGGGTATCGACGGGCCATATATAGTCTCATCAAGGAGAAATATATCATCAAAATCAAAAAGTTTGGATACTACCTGAACATATAAAACAGTTTGGTGCAGATCCCTGAAAACCTATATAAAGGTGACAAACAATATACGGTAAGTATCTGCACACTGAGAGCTTTAGTGATTAGCACCTTTTCAGCTTATCATAAAATCACTGAACCTCATAGAGTTTTCACCATGTGGCTGCATCTATATTTGCTTCTGGATGACGCCTTCTGCAAGCTGTAAGGGATCTCCACAATTTGAATGGTAGGACAAATCTACATGAAGAAACAAAAAAGAACCACCATATAAGTCAGAGACAAAGAAAGAGCATCATAAACGTGTCATGGACTGGTGGTGAAATCATTAAAAAAACATAATAAAAGATGGCGTGCCGTTTTGAGAATATATGAGACGACCAGATAGATATATCACTTTAGTTCAACACCACCTTTTATTCTGAAAAGGAGATCAGTAGCACAAATTTAGGGCCACATTTGATCATATGAATTAGAAAGCTACCATTTTCAAACCAAATTTAGCCAGCACTAAGAAACTGAACTCACCGTTCTTGCCGCCAAAACGAAGGACAGAGCTTGCTGTCATATGGATTAGAAAGCTGCTATTTTCAAACCAAATTGAGGCAACACTAAGAAACCGAACTCCCTGTTCCTGCCGTCAGGCCGAAGGACAGAACTCGCTGAGTCGCTGCCGCAGGAAATGTATCTGGTAGTCGCTGAACGACAATGCCTCCCCGCTGCATAGGCCTGGTCCTGAACAACACCAGCACGTAACCACGACCCCAATATGATCATCGACGCCAACATCCATCAATTAACCTTGAGGCAGATCATGAACCGTGCATTCTCAGGAGGCAGGAGTTGTGGGGCGGCAGTGGGGGACCAATCCAGTGGGCCTAGGCCAACCAAACGCCGGCGAGCGGAGCCGAGCAGCAGCAATGGGGGAGAGGAAGGTTAACCTTTTCGTACCACACCAATCCAGCTCCCTGTCGACCATCGCGGTGAATGGGGGAGAAGCGACATAGGTTTTCGGCGGGAGCGGCCACGACCTGGACAGTAAAGCCAGCGTGACGGAGGTAGGCTAGGGCTTTGATTGCGGAGGGGAGGAGGTGGCCTAGCCGGGGCGGGTGGGGTAAGGGAAAGAGATGGCCTCTCACCGTCGGTGAGGCCAGTGAAGGGGGAGAGCGAGGGGGTACCGTCGCGATGCCGTGTACCATCTCCATGGCGGGGAAGGCTGGGGTGGCGCGTCGATCAAGCGAGGGCGGACCCACAGCCTAGAGGCCGTCGCCGCCACCAGGTCCACCATGCGCTGCGTGGAAGGAGGACGCAGACGACTGCGGTGGTCCGCCGTCGCCCGCACCGTGGGAGGAGTAGATCCGATCTTTGGGGAGAAGAAGGGAACGCCGTGGGAGAAGGAACCATGGCTGACCGGAGGAGGGAGGGACCAGGCGCAAGGCGGCGCCGTCGAGGGATCCGCGGAGGCCGCAGATTCAGTGGAGAAAACAATGAGGAGAGAGGCGGGCGAAGGGTTGAGCGGAGGAAGCGGACGCGCGGCGGCGGGCGAGGCAGCGAGGCGATTCGCCGCTTAATCCGGGCCAGCCGAGACGATCGGACGGTGGCGCGTTTTGGGCGACGTGGCCGGTAGTGTGGGGAACAGGCCACGTGGCGGGAGGGCACCTCAACCCGTGCTTGTACTATAGATGATATATACTAGGAATGTTAGCGCGCCCATGGCGTGCCGTATTTTGTCTATAGCAACAATTATTGTATAAAGAGTATTAAGTATTCATTACGTTTATTATGCATGTCAATAGAACATACAACAACAATAATATAAAATCAAGGGAAGATTTTACAAAAGTGTTGGATTTTAATGGCAAACAAAAACATGGTTAGAACTGCTGGCCTCCAGTACTTTTATAAGGTGATTTCTTGACAATTCGATGAATATATAGCCGAAAAACTTATATTGTTCGGGATCAAATGATATCGTTCATGTGTAATATATGGAAGCAGAAAATCAATGCTAAATCACACCATAAAAAAGCATTAAATCCAACAATATTAAGACATGAAATAAACTAAACCAGTATAGAAAACCAATTATTAGACAGTGGCCTGTTGTAACTTACAGCTCATTGATGCATCTTTCCCGTCATCTGGAAGAATATTCTCAAGTTTAAATTGAAGAGAAAGCAAGTCAGATTGAAGAACTGACATCTGTTGAACCAAAGCATGTGTTGACATGTATGCTGGCACTGCTGCCTGGACATCTACAGATAGAAGGCAACATCTAAGAATATGACGATTAAAATATCAAAACGTTAAATGATTTCAGGGTGCTGCTTATTTTAGTGAATACATATATAGTAGGTCTCGCTCTACATGGAGAAAATTGTCACGGTCATCAATTGCTCCTTGTTCATGCATCTCCAATGCAGTTTGATTTGATGAATTATATTGGCCCTACAGATTATATCAACACAAATAAAATTGATAATCTTTTTGAAGAAAATAAGAATAACATGTGAAACAACCAACAAGCACTTACGAAAGTAGCATAACGCTAGGAGGACAGAGAAAGTTCATAGCAATAGAGGCATATTCTAATATTCCTTAGAAGGCATGTGTTGACAGCCGATAGGTATATCTGCAGCTCAGACTCTATGACTCTAAGAAATGAGTATGCACCGGCTATGTTCTTCCCTTCAAGTTGGGAAGCAATCTTCAGAAACCCGTGTCTGGCAAGCTGATTAACCAAGTGATTGATGAACTGCAAAATGAATATGACCCAGCATGACCCGAAGAAAAGCACAAGGACACATATAAGGGCATAATTGAAAGTCCAGTTGTCATGCAATATTATGAGCAAATTAAACATCTGTCTGTTGAAGATCAAACTTCAACAAACATGTTAAAGGCAATTGTGTGAAGGTAACTCGCCATGTATTGGTTCACTAACAAAACATTGACATTTCATTAATCAATTGCTTTCTGTATGAAGACAAAAGGCACAATAAGGTGCAAAGCAACCAGTATTTTGGTAATGAACAACTGAATACTCCTTATTAAATCTAAACAATAGCAGATATGGCAAATGATTTAACTATCTTTCATTCATTTGTGGCCTGTGCAGTTGACCAGTTGTCTTAGAAATACTCCAAAGATTTGAAGGCTCTAAGAAAAATATGGAACAATGGATAGAAAAGTAGATAGTGAAATCATACACTTAAATAAGCTATGCTTCTAGGCCACATCTTAGTTTTATAACATCAGATAGAACACAAAAATATAATAATCATTCACAGGACTCTACAAGGGCGCAGCTACCATTTTCTGCCGGTTAATGTAATATTCCTGGTGCATGACCTTCAAATCATAATCCCCTAAATATATGAGTGTTTAGAAGGATGATAAGAAAACAACAAATCTTTTGGAACAGCGAAAAAAAAATGACTTGTACAAACCTTGCAAAATATATGTGCCTTGAAGCTTAGCAAGTTCTGAACATAGGCACGGTATTGTCTGCAGGGAAGAAGCAAATAGATTGCGCAGACAAATATGCCATAAAAAAAGGATCCACGGGGACATTGCCTATAAGAAATTTGTGTGAAAGCTATTTTCCTACCGGTGGAAGCTACAGAGGCAAGTAGAAAATCATAAATAAGCAACGCTATTGCGATCAAAATTAGTTATGACGGCAACTGTTCTCTACATTTTTTTCCAAAAACAATGGAAATAAATATATGCTAAGTGCGACATTTGGTCCATCAAAGAAATATGAAAGGAAACATATGCTCGCGGCTACCAAATAAATACCTGATATGTGAATCAGTGGTGTAGCTACGCTCATGCTCAATGACTAAGATTTGGCAGACCTGAAATATAGAAGGCATCAATTATATTCGAAACGACCTAAATGTAAAAAAAACTTAGAAACACAAAATATTAATTCTCTCCCTCTGCCGAACATGGCACTAAGCTAATAATTCTATTAATAAGCTTCTGATCGTCAGTCTTCACATGCTATTATAATCTTGATCAGTCAGCCTGAAGGTGTCCTAGATGAAAATCTGAAATGTAAAAGATAAGGCATAGAATCAGCCAGTGTGAAGCTACCAGTTTTTCCTAACAATCCTGCAAACATCACTTTCTAATTTTAGGCAAAATTGAACCCTATCTTTATATAGAAAATTGAAAACCAAGATCGACCTCTATTGTGGGCCTTGTAGGCCTAATGCAATCTGTCATCTCAGGATGCATTTTCTATCACCCTTTTTTTAAAAAAAATAGCTATGTACGGGTATCTGCATAAAAGAAGTTACAATAAGGAATGTCTATATGAATGAATAAAACAAACATAGGTGTCATGCAATCTTACCGAAAGTACGAGCAATACCTGTTGAAATGAAAAGGTAAGGTCACAATATGATGTCCGGATGGAACATCACACGGCAGTGATAGTACACATAGTGTCAACCTCATCAATGCAAAAGAGAAATCAGGTCTAGTTTTAGTTAGAGGAGCAAAAGAAGAAATATGGGCCATCCATGTAAAAGTGAAATAATGTAGCTGAAATAAGAGGAATAAGATTAAAAAACCGGTGCAAAACCGGAAAGCATGTATTATTTCTACAACCACTGATGAAACCAAAAGGTTGTTACCTATGGGCCTATGGCACATCGAACATGATCATTGCTGTGATGTGCTGTCAGTTAAGCTTATATCCTGATCAATAGAATAGTTTGATATGTATCATGAACGGCATCATATAATGTTTGGACAGCAACATGTTAGCTCCAAGGTTTTCAAACATGAAAAAGAGGGGAGCCCCGATTTTTCATGGATGAGAAAGGGAAAACGCACAAGACTGGGTAGTAACTGATGCCACCAGCATGTTAGAACATATTTCTGACTATGGTAGAATCATGCAGGAAGGATATAGGTTAAAGCAAACAAAAAAAGGCAGGGTATATCACAAGTCAGTAATCAGTATAGGCAGAATAGGTAACCTTCATTAATTCCAAGAAAGCTGCAACATCATCTAGAACTAACATAGCCAATAACTTTAAAATTGGACACAAAACAAATAAAACCAGACATTTATTTTAAAAGTGATATGCAGCCCAACCTATAATTTCCTATAGAAAAATTGTTGGTAGCGAAGCCAACAAATCAAAATTCCACACGGCGCAATACCATGGGCAAAAAGCTAATAAATTATGAAAGGCCTTTTTGTCCATAAAATTCCTAAATTCTACCCACATAAAAAATCAAGTAATTTTTTTGAAGTAATTTCCTAAATTCTCTAAAAGGCCCATGCTGTAAATACAACCCATAAATAAGCATGAGCTATGTTTAGGAAGGTCAGATACAACTGCTAAACACAACTCAATAAGACATGATACGCTGGAAAGAAAAACTGAATTTAGTGGTGTATAATGAATTTGTGCCACTTGAACCAAATATATGTTTTTCATCACTCACTGGATTCCTTCTAGCACAAGATGCACTTGTTGACTCTACTCAAACAGAATTGAGATATTCACATAGATAAAAATGAGGCATTAAAAAGGATTACTATGGTAGCATGCTGGCAAGGCCCACATTTGAGATTTTGTAGTATCTTCTAGGAAAAGCTTTTATTTACAATAGCAGTCACTCAACAATGACTAAACCCATAAAATAAAAGCTTGTTACCTTTTTTTTTGTGAGGTGTATGCTCTCTCTTGTTCGATCATCCAAGATTTTAAAAATTACTGCTTTGAAGCGGGATGGTGAAAATGGATCATGAATGCGAACTCCAAATTTATGTCCGTTTAGCAAGAGGTAGACTATCTAGTGTGACAAAAGACAAAGTTCCCCCATTAAGCAAGAAGTAGCAAACTACATGAACAGATGGAAAAATATTAGAATTGATAAATTAGAGAATATGCCATATCTAGGGTAATAACCTATAAAAAAATCACTTTACCCGAACAAAATCAGATAACACAAAGAACAACCATCTTGAGTGGACATCCTATATTTATATATATCCACAAAAGCTAGTCATCTTATAATCTCTTTTACACCTGCAAAGATCAAATGATAGGGAAATGAACATATTAGGATATGTGTAGCTGAGAACAGCAGCCAAAATGAAGATGCATGCTACATAGGGAAAACCAACAATCATTTTGGAGCTAGACACATAAATATGACGATTGATACAGATGTTTTTCCAAACTGAGACAAAAAAGGAAACCAAGTACAAGCATTGCTACAATTTATTTCCAAAATAGGCACAAACATGCTTCTGCACATATTCTGCCCATAGTACTAACTGTATCAACAAGACACACCCCTAAAGTGTCTCAGCCCCAAGCAAAATAACATCGTTTCCTGTAATTTGGGCAACATAGGAAATAAGTACAACTTTTATTTTGCAGAAGGGGCTAAAACCCCAATTCAATTATAGGAGTATACAAAAACGAAAATAAAAGTAAGTAGAATCACATATGTATAGGCTATAGGTAAAGAAAATAGAAGGCATGAGCACATTGAACTAAAAGCAAAGGCCTCGTTACCACTTTTCTGAAAAAGCTAGGATGAAGCATATGAACTGTTACTTAGGAGCCTAGAAAACCACTTGGTTTTCAAGCATTACTTTACATGAATAAATGTAAAAGGAATCTCAAGGATTAAAAACCACCTTGTAGTCAGAAACTGAACTAAACTTCCATGCAGTACAGTGATGATGTTGTGTAATAACATTGTGTATTTATGAGCTCACCTATCACTTCTTATGCATGGAAAATGGCAAATTATATTTCTAAAAAATAATATATCATGTATAAAAAATACCAATACACTAAAGGAAGAACACACCAAAGTTGTAAAACATCCACCAATTCATGGGCAGTAACCTAGAAGGTAACATGTTAGGCAAATGGGCATGAAACTATATTCTTTTCACTGCACCAGCAACAGCAATTAAACACCCTGCATTGTACGCTGCATATCACAAAAGCCATGAATATGCTGAGCAACTACCAGCAAATTAAGTGCCTGCTTTGTGGCAATCATCATAGATCGAAGCCCGCTATATATCCTCACAGATCAACAGATTAGAGCTCTTTTTTTCTGGAATCTTGCCAGCCCAAGCAATCTTATTGACCTCACATCGCTCCTATTGTTAGGCTTCCAGGAGAATTAGTGCGGGCACAACAAAATTCTAAATGTAAATCACTCGATGAACAAAATACGGAAGAGGCAAACCTTGGCATAAAAATGTAAGAAACAGATCAAATAGATTCATAAAAAGAACCTGCAGGAACCAAGGAAAGAAATCTTACAAAATAGGTGTGTTTCCTGAGATACTAAAGGTACACCAAGGACTCCATAGGCTCCAATCTGCATGTTGCATAGCCTAAGCTCGTAGCAAGATGGCAGCTCTAGCATAGCCTAAGCTTGTAGCAAGATGGCAGCTCGTAGCAACAGCGAGGCATCAGAAATAACATAGCAAGGATCTTACAAAAAGAAATATCATGAGCACATTATGAAAAATACATATATGAGAAAATCATGCTGTTGAACTTAAACCTGCCCTCCTTGAAAATAAGTATCCAACGAAAAAGTGTCGAACGTTCTCAATGTAACAAACATTCATCTCATCAGTCACAACCTGCAAATATTAAAAATATAGAAACTGAAATCAATGCAGGGATATTATTAAATAAAACAAAAGTAATCTTTTGATATAAACTTCCTTTAGTTAGAAGTCGTATGATCGCCCAAACTGAAATCCAATCCAAATGCACTGAGGCTTCCTAAAATTTTATCTCCAGCGCTCAAAACAGTTTCTTGGTATGAAAATTTGTCAATGCAATATATACCTGCCTGAAAGTGACTGCATTCCTCATTCAAAAGAAGATTCTTTGCTAATTTGTGAATAGGTTTATCAATAAATTCGCATGATATTCATGCTGGATCATGGAACATAGCATGAATCTTAAAGCTACGACAAAAGCAAGCACTCAAAAATGCCTACAGTAAGCAATGTAACAAAATTGATCAGCAAGCATCATGTTTATACTCTAAAAACACATACAGGCAGTATGAATTTTCGCAGACAAACTTTTGGTACCAAATTAGGTAGGTCTTGCCCAAATCAGGGACATGGCTAGCAAAGGAGCAGAACATGATGCGCCATGTTTATAACCCAAAAAATACATACGTGTTCTGACTAATCTTGGGCGAACTTTTTTTACCTGCAAAATCCATGCCCAAATTAGGTACATGGACATGAATAAGATAGAAAAAAAGAAGCACGAATGCCCAAATCAAGGGGATGAACAGGCGGTCAGATCTAGTGAGCAACAGTTGGATCCAGCGAGTGGGCGTTCGTAGCCGGCACGGACATGCATGCCGTCGCCGGATCCGGCCTCCCAAGGACCAACCGTAGACGTGCCGGTGGCGATGGAGGAGAAGGCATGACGGCGGTTGAATCGAAGAAGGAGGAAGAGTCTCGGGGCTACCGTGGGGAGGCATGGCGGCGGCGGTCGAATCGAAGAAGGAAGACGACGAGAAGGCGCGGGCCTACTGTGGGGGAGGCGTGGCGGCGGCGGTGAAGGGAGACGACCAAGCTGGAGCCCCGCCGTCGCCAGATCTGGCCTCCTAGGGGCGGATCTCAGGCCGCCGCGGTTGAGAGGAGGAGGATGGCGAGGGGAAGGGGGAGAGGAGGCCAGACGCGAGGGGCAGGGGCGGACAGAGCTGGCACCGAGCGGCTGATGGCCTCGCGGGGAGCAAACGGAGGGACGATCGGTTGCGTGGAGCGATCGGGCGGCGGGGAAAAACCGGGTGACGTGGCCACCCTGGGCGCGAAGGGGTGTAGCAGGGCGCTAGCGCTTTGTATTATAATAAATAATATAATATATATATATATATATATATATATATATATATATATATATACGCTTTGTATTATAATATATATATAAATATATATAGGGAGGCCCTTAGGCTAATCTACAACCAGGCATATTTGGTCCTCTTAGGGATGGGTTGGTCCTGCAGGTTCGATGATAATTGAAAATGGCGAGAATAACTTGTTTTAGAACTTCAGCGATGGTGGATCGCATATTGTTCCTAAAATCGTGGGACCATTAACTAACCAGTTTCAAACGTATTTCAGTTCGTTTTTCCGATCTAAAATTTGATTCGTATATCCGATGGCCGAATACTTTACACCATTGAATTACTCGTGTTTTTTCATTCAAAACAAAATCTCAAAAAGCATATGAATTTGAAATATTTTGAAAATGTCAACTTCAACATGATGCTGATTAGCGGTAACCATTCAAAGTAACATAACCAAAAATTACGGTTTTACAATGATTACTTGATTACTCGGTGATGCTCGTACATAAACAAAATATAGAAATTACAATTAGCTCGTAATTACTTCCAATTACAATGAATCAAAAGTGAAAAGTGCACACAAGCGACACGAATTACTACCCATTCGACGCCGGACTGTGATTACTACCAATTACGAAGCGTTGGCGGCGTTGGCGAGATAGTGGCCGGCGTTTGCATCGATTACTATCCATTCTGACGCCGTGCTCGATTACTTCAATTCTGGCCGCCGTGGACGGCGGCGGTCGGGGACAAGGTTGGGGCGGGAACGGCGGCGGCCGGTCGATTGGACCGGCGGTGTCTGATGGAGACCGCGATCTGGATCGGCGTTGGCGATGCAAACCACGATCTGGTCGGTGGGAGCTAAAGCGCCGGGGCGCCTAGCCGTCAGCCAGACGGATCAGCGTGGCGCTATCCAGATCGGGGCCGCGGATCTGGCGCGACGTGGGCGTGGGGCCGAGCGGGAAATGGGTGGTGGCGCAGTCGTCGTGGGCCGCGGATCGAAGCGGCAATCGCGTCGTGTGGCAGCGTCGGAGGCGGCAATGGCGGCTTATGGCGCGACGGGAGGCGGCAGCGGCGTGTCTGTCGATGTCGGGGCCAGCGAGGCTAAGGCCATGGCAGTAAATCTTGTGTCGTCGAGCTTCGAAGCGGCAACATCGAAGCCGAGGCCGGTGGCGCCAGAGCCGTGGCGGCGGATCTGTCGACAAAGTCGAGATAAGCCGAAAAAGCGGGCGCAGCGTCGGACACAGAGGGACGGTGCGCGCGGCGGCAGACCTTGGCCGGGACAGCGGCGGCGAACGGACGAAGTGGGGAAGGAATCGCCGATGTCGGAAGTGGTTAGGGGACGGCTGCACCGGCGAGCGGCGAGATGAAGGCGTCGCCGGCGACTAACGGCGAGATAAGCGGCGGCGGCGGTTCCGCCGTCGTGGGATCGTGGGGGCGCCTCATGCGAGGATGGATCGACCGGGTTGGGAATGGATCTGACGGGTTTAATATATTTGACCACGGATCGGTGGTCCGTTTGAGATGAATCGGTCACAGGTGTAGAATTAGCTATTCTACACCTAGGTGTAATATATATATATATATATATATATATATATATATATATATATATATATATATATATATATATATATATATATATATATATATATAAGCCCTAATCTACCCAGGGTAGATTAAGCTAATCTGCACTGAGCCTTCCCAATGAACCCATGTGAGCCGACCAAACTCGGAAGTAAGCGGTCGCATTTTTGAAAGTAATAGGAAGTAATCGAAATGAACGAGTTTCAGCACTGAAAGTAATTCGCTAGGAGGCAAGATCCTAGAATCGTGGGGGCATTAACTGTCCTAAAATCGTGGGTTTGCATGTCGGTTTATTTGAATTTTGAGTTGCTTCTTTTTCAAACGGATTACTTTTCATTAATTATATTTCTCAAGCCAAAATAAGAAAGTAATCCGAATTTTCTATTACTTTTGATTATGCATACATACAAAAGTGAAAAGAATCACCTAAAACCTAATTACTATGCATTACTTGTCGTAATGCAAAGTAAATGTACATTTTCACGGTGGTATCCTAAGTAATCCGTTGGATTCGCTAAGTAATCCCTAAGTAATCCTAAGTAATCCCAACCAATCCTAAGTAATCACAGTCTTGGTCACGGTGAGTGGCGTGGCATGGACGGACTTAGCGGCGCCGATCTGGAGGACGGATCGGGCGGCGTCTCGAGGTCGGGAGGCGGGGCGGTGTCGAGTCTGAGGTCGGCGGTGAGGAGGGCGATCGTGCTTTCAGCCATGGCCGAGGCGCTGAGGGCTTGAGCAATGACTGGACGAAGTAGGAAAGGAGGAAGCCTTGTCGAAGCAGCCACGGCCGAGCCTGAGAAAAGATAAGCGTTGTCAGAAGTAGCGCCGGACGCATGTATGAACAACCTGAGGCACGAGCAAGCCAGCTTGGCATGCCTTGTCAAGCCAGCCTTGAAGGAAGGCTTGAAGCCTTGTCGAAGCAAGCCCTTATGCCAAATATGAAGGTCTGGTCGCTTGTGCACATAGCCTTGAAGGACCATGAAGGCCGGGCCTTGTCGAAGCAGCGCCAGCGTCAGGTATGAGCAAGCCTTGTCAAGCAACCGGCGCAACGGGCGAGAGAGCAGCGTAAAGCGGCAGCGCCGGAACCTGAGAGGCAACCCTCACAGCAGCGTCGTGGACGGAGGCAAGGCGAAGCGTGGTGGCGGCGCGAAGCAATGACGCAATGCGGCAGATGGCAAAGCGGCGAAGCGGCTCAAGAAGCGCCTTGGCTTGTGAGCAGCCCTCAAGGGTGTGTGGCAGGGCAATGGAAGGGCTCGCGCGGCTCTCAAGGCAGCATGTGAGGCGCTGGCGAGGCGGCGGCGTCGGAGCAGCGACGACGGACACCGGATTGGATCTGAGGAGAGAGAGAAAATGAAAGGAGCGATGGGGACAAGGTATTTAAACTGCCAGATCCGTTTTTTGAGAGTAATTAAATGCTGGGAACCTGGTTTGGACTAACCGGCTAGCCCCAAACCGACCCAAGTGTAGCGCTACATGTAGGGGTAGATTAGGTGTATATATATATGGGGTAGATTAAGCTAATCTGCACCCGAGCCTTCCGACAAACCCATGTGAGCCGACCAAACCCTAAATGCGGCAGCATTTTTTAAAGTAATCGAAGTAATCGAAATGAGCGTGTTTAACCTTGAAAGTAATTATTTGGGAGGCAAGATCCTAGAATCGTGGGGGCATTAACTGCCCAAAAATCGTGGGTTTGCATGTCGGTTTATTTGAATTTTGAGTTGCTTCGTTTTCAAACGGATTACTTTCCATTACTTATATTTCTCGAGCCAAAATAAGAAAGTAATCCGAATTTCGACCAGTTACTTCTCATTACTTTCAATTATGCATACATACAAAAGTGAAAAGCATTGAAAACCTAATTACTATGCATTACTTGTCGTAATGCAAAGTAAATCTATGAGCTATTACATTTTCACAGTGATTCTCTAAGTAATTAATTGAATTTGCTAAATAATCCGGTTTGTCGGCGCGAATGGGGCCGGAGGAGGCGGAGGAGAAGTTGGCCTTAGCGCCAGCCGAGGTGTCAGAGCAAGGTCAGACGAGGAGGCGGCGCCGGCGCTTGAGAGAGGTCTTGGTCGGGCGGCAGCGGCGACGGCGCGTGAGGTCGGGCAGGCTGGCATCAGGCAAAGGCGCGCAGCCAGCCTCCCTGTGCAAGCGACGGGACGGGAGGCGTGGGCGTTAGTGGCGACGATGGCGGGGGCTCGACGAATGGCCGCGGGCGCGAGAGAAATTGCTGGCTGGAGCAGCGATCTGGCCGGTACTGGTCGACTCGCTGGTTTGGGAGGGCCGTCGCCGTGTGCGGCAGCAGGCAGGCCGGGATGGTGGTCAGCCTTGGCCAGTGGTGTGGCAATCTCTCTCTCCGTGTGTGTGGGACAGGAGGAGGAGGCTCATGCGCCCTTCCTCAGCCAGCGTGCGCCAGGGACGCAGTGAGGGAGGAGCTCATGAAGCCCTTCCTCATGCTGTGTGTGAGAATGGCCGAGTCGGAGGAGGACGGCCGGATTGGATCTGAGGAGAGGAGAGAAAATGGGAGGAGAACGTGGGGACGAGGTATTTAAACTGCCAGATTCGTTTTTTGAAAGTAATTAAATGCTAGGAACCTGGTTTGGGCTAACCGGCTAGCCCCAAATCGACCCAGGTGTAGCGCTACATCTAAAGGTAGATTAGGATATATATATATATATATATATATATATATATATAGAGAGAGAGAGAGAGAGAGAGAATGGCTAGCGTGCACCCCAGAGCACGGAGCTCTCCGTGCTCCCAACGCGTTTTCGAAATTCGAGATGCCTAACAACTGATCCGAACCGTTGATCTTGTTCGTCTTATTGAAATGTAGCCAGTGATCAAGTTTCGTATTTTTTTGAGTTTATTTACTATTTGTTTTTTATTTACAAAAATCAGCATTTCAATAAGACGAATAAGATCAACGGTTCGGATCAGTTGTTAGGCATCTCGGATTTGAAAAACGCGTTGGGTGCACGGCAGCGATCTGGTGCACGCTAGCCATTCTATATATATATATAGTTGAGCTCCGATCAGTCGCAACTGATCGGCTGCTTCGTCCGTCGCGCGCCTAGCCATTGGATAGAGCAATCTCCAGCGTCCATGTGTCCCACTGCCCTCGCGCCTGCCCGCGCCTGCCCATTCGCCTCTGCCGTCTCTCTCTCCTCCCTGTTCAGCTCTCTCTCTCCCTCTCTCTCTCTGCTGTTCGAGCAACAAATGCACATTCGCATCCAGAAATACATTTGGGTCTGTTTGACAACTGATATTTTTCAGGTTCAAGAAAGAAAAACCTTCTCTTTTCTCATCACAAGACAATCCAAAGACACGGCTAGGAAGATATGTACAAATCTCAGATTCTTTCCCAACAAAAAAAATATAACTTATCTTTCTTCACGAACAAAGAATTAGAAAGCATGCATTTTCCGATTCTTGCCTGATCAAATGACAGAATATGACAAATGGGAAAAGGAATTACAAAGCATGCATTTTCCGATTCTTATAGGAACAGCAGAGAATACGACAAATGGGAAAAAGGAATAGCATCATTTCTTCCGATTCTTGCCTGATCTGTTGCAAATTTTGCATAATGAGCAAGATAACAATGTGATTCACATAAAGCATAGCTACAAAAATAAGCAAGGCAATAATACTATAAATCATGTATTCTTCAAATATGACAAGAAAGGCATATAAATACATGATCAACTCAAATATTATTGCTGCCATAAAGATAAACCCAGCAATTAAACTCAAGGTTTAAATTTTATTATTGCTCTCAGATTGCAAACTGGGGTTGCTAAAAGTTTTAGCCGTCCAACAGCAGTTTGGGTAATATATCAAAGGTTTATTAATCTGAAATCAAGACCTAATTGTCCTAAGTATAGCACTACTCAGTGTGGAGACTAGCAGATCATAAAGCACCAATTTGCACAGCACCTAAACAGTTCTGAAACAACAAGAACAGCAGTAAACTAAGTGACAAACTGAGCTGTACCACAGGATTAACCTTACAAACAGCTAGATAATCACCAATAACCAGTCCAGAGCATGTGCAAATATACCAATGAAAATGAAATAACCCACAGAGATGACTAGTAGTGCTATACAAGGTTAATTGGCCCTAGAACAGATTAAGTTTGCCTCAAATTTAAGCAATCATCATCGAGCAGCACTCGTAGCCCACAAGAACAGTGCATCCAGATTTGATCAATCGGCCTCTAGCTCAAGGCTAGTCCCTAGAAATAATCAAACCGTCCACTGAGCAGAGAAGGATCCAGCAAATACTTACGAAGCGTTGGGATCGAACCAACCAGTAGAAGCAAAGCGTGCACAAGCACTGTCCCGAAAACAATTCGCCGTGATATTAAGCACCACCAACGGAAGTGAATCGGAGATACGATGCCGACACTCCACCACGGCCAAAGGCCACGGCAAGAGCCCGAGATGCAGTAGAACGCAGCGGCAAGGTCACGGCGACCACCCGTGCCACGGGAACCAGAGTCGAAGAGGAGCACCACAAAGACAAGACCACTGGCGGCGACAGCCGAGGCACCGCAAGAGCAGTAAGCAATGCGCAGCAAGTAGTGAGAGGGAAAAACGAGAGGAAAACCGAGAGAGCGCCAAAGAGAGAGCACGGACTTCCCGTATAGGCGAGGAGAACGAACTCCCGATGTCCCCTGCCACCTCTCCACGGCACCACGCGCCCGTGCAAGTCGGAGACGAGAGAACGACGCCCGCCGCCTGTCTGACAAGGGTTCGAGGAACCCTTGCTCGCCTCGAAGCCGCCGGCCGTAGGCGTGAGCTGCCCCTTTCTCCCTGTGGTGGGCCAAAGCCCACTGCCCAAACAGGCAAAAGCCCAACAATCCCCACCCTTTTGCCTCAAACGACAAAAGTATTATCGTCGTGAAACTTGTTTAATATAATCGTTATTCAACTAAGGTACCGCAAAGGTTTGAACCAAAGTTTAGCCTAAAAGAATCCAACCCAAAGATGACAATGAAGGACTACTCCTTGATCCAAGGCCTTGGTGTGAGGATATTCATCCTAGAGACACACAGTACTAGGTCGCAAATCTGCACTCTAGCAAGGCGGGGACTTACGGTCATGTTCTTATATCTATTCATGAGCTCACTAGAGAGTATACCTGACCTCTCACGGATCGCGACCACACGATCAGCTCATATAGGTTCGTTCTTCACGGAACTCTGGACAGCTCCCTAGCCCTTAGGGCTCGAACTCATTAAGAGGTTTTCACCTCAACCCATCCATATATATAGCATCGCGGCGAATGGGACCAAAAGGATGTGCTTACGATTACCACAGACTTAGTTGTCCCAGAGCACGATTCACGGGATCTCCGCTCTTTCAAGATGGGTTACCACCGTTGGTTACTACTAGCGTGGTATTAGCCCATTCCTCTCGATCTTCGCCGATAGTTGATCTAGGCAAGCCCTTTGTAAAAGGATCGGCTAGATTACTACCGACCGAGTGTATTCTACTACAATAACACTGCCGTCTCTCGCATGCCGAAAGGACTTAAGCCTCTCTTAATATGCCTCGAGGACTTCATATTGTCTTTTCTATTCTTAACCTTGACTAGAACGATGCGGTTATCGTAATATACTAAGGCTGCTGGAATCGGCTTTTCCAAAGACAGTAGGTTAGAAAGAAGCTCCTTGAGCCATTCTCGCCTCCACATACCGTGAATCTAGGGCGACTAGTTCAAACCTCCATAGTTGAGATATAATGACAAATTGTTTGGCATGCTTCAGACACCCCCCACCATATAGTGAACACATATCCACTAGTAGCCTTCATCTCATCCGAAGTCACTAATCCGATTAGAATCTTTGAATCCTTCAGGGCAAATTGGATGGCGAGTAATGGATCCCAAGCTTCATGGTGCCCTTAAGGTACCTAAGTACTCGACGTAGTGCTACCCAATGATCATCTCCGGATTTGCCGTGTAGCACTCAACTCGCATCTTGCATATGAGATATCGGGTCTAGTTGCGCCTTGAGATACATCAAGGATCCAATTACTTGTGAATCTGAGAGTTGATTAACCCTTCACCGATATGTTTGCAAAGTCTTAGATTAGGATCATAGAGGCGGAGGCGGGCTTAGAGTCCATATGCGAAGCGGGTTAGGACTTTCTCCACATAATGGGATTGTGTGAGTTATCCCACCTCGCCTTTATAAGCTTGATGTTAAGAATAACATCACCTCTCCTAGATCCTTCATATCAAAATTCAAAGAGATATTCTTTTGTTTCGTTGATGACATCCAAGTCGGTCCCAAATAGCAATATATCATCCACGTAAAGACACAGGATGACACCTCGGCCTACCAAACCGATAATAAACACATCTGCCGACCTCGTTTACACAAAACCCCACAGATGTCATCGTCTTATCGAATTTCTCATGCCTTGCGCATAGGGGCTTGCTTGAGACCATACAAGGACTTAATCAAACGACACACCTTGTTCTCTTGGCCATTAACCACAAATCCATCAGATTGCTTTGCATATATATCTCCTCTTCCGCTCTCCATTAAGAAAAGCGGTCTTCACGTCCATTTGATGGACTAGGAGTTTATATCATTGCTAGAGCTATAAGCACACCGGATAGTGGGTAGTCTCGCCACGAGAATAAGTATCAAAATAATCCTCGCCTTCTTTTTGAGTGAAACCCTTAGCCACTAAGCGGGCCTTGTACTTTTCAATAGTACCATCAGTCTCCTCTTTTCTTAAAATCCACCGCACCTTGTTGGTTTGCATCCACTAGGTAAATCTGTGACTTCCACGCTCCATTAGCGGCGATGGAATCCATCTCGCCACTGACCGCCTCCTCCGATACTCAAGATCGGGAGATGCAAAAGCCTTAGCGAGGTGCGTGGTTAAATCATCCACAGAATAGATGGCAAAATCATCACCAAAAGACTTTTCGGTCCTTTGTCTCTTACTCCTCCTCAACTCCAATTCGAGAGCGGGCTCACCACCCTCGGAAGGAATAGAGTAATGCTCGTTAGAGCCATCTGGTGCGATTATCTCATTTGATCTCATAGGAAAGATAGTCTCAAAGAATGTCGCGTCCGTAGACTCCATAAGGTCATTGGGAGCGACTTAGCTCGTCTCGGATTTGACCACTAGAAACCTATAGGCCGTGCTATTTAAAGCATACCCTAGGAAGACACAGTCGACAGTTTTTGGTCCTAGTTTTCTTTTCTTAGGCACGGGCACATTCACCTTAGCAAGGCAACCCAAGTCCTAAGATGAGACAGTTTGGCTTTCTCCTTCCATCCTTCATAAAGGCGCCTTTCGCGATTTCGTGGCGCCACCCTATTTAGGACATAATTAAGCTGTGAGAACATTTCCCCACCATCGAACCGACATACGAACTTTGTAACAAGGAATTAACCAAGTCACATATAGTTCGGTTCTTTCTCTCAACCACCCCGTTTGATTGGGAGAGTAGGGAGGTGTGGTTTCATGAATGATACCACATTCTTCACGAAATGGACGAAATCCTTAGAGATATACTCTCCTCCTCATCGGACCTTAACCGTTTAATAGTCTTTCCTAGTTGGTTTTCCACTTCAGCTTTATAGATCTTAAAATATTCTAGTGCTTCATCTTTAGTTTTTAATAGATAGATATAACAATATCTACTACTATCATCTATAAGAGTAAAGAAATATCGTTTGCCACCCTTAGTTAAGATACCATTCATCTCACATAAGTCAGAGTGGACTAGCTCTAGTGGAGAGGTGCTTGCCTTCAACCGCATTTAAACGGCTTTCGAGTCTGCTTAGCTTGCACACACACCTCACACTTGGAGCCCTTCTCATAGCTATACTCTAGAATCAAACTCATCTTGCTCAAACGCACAATGGCCTCAAAATTCAAATGACATAAGCGTGAATGCCATACATCATGATGTTTATTACAAACCACATTAAAAATGGAAAGATTGTTCTGACACAAGACGGAGAGGCCGAACATGCCACCTCTCTCGCACTTTGCCTATGAAGGCACCAAACTTGGTCAAGATGACCTTATTTGACTCGAACACTAATCGGCATACATCGACATAAAAGCCGAGCCATCGATCAAATTTCATCGCATCGTGAGCACGAACAACACGTCACGAAGAACCGGCGTCTTGTCAGAAGTCAACTTCAAGCGAGACTGGCCGACTCAGATATCGTCTTGATGCTCCATTGCCCATCAAGGCGGATCCACAATCTTGACCACGAAATGAAGTAAAAGAGTCTCTGTCGGATTTATTTATATGACGCGTAGCACCGTGTCGATCCACGATCAAGTGATGAATCGACCATAAAGGCTCTAGGTACATACGTGGAGGAGCTAGAGCCGCCTCCATGACTTATCTTTGGGCACGAGGGCCGCTCTCTTTATCTGGACTGGTCCTTTGCCTTTGCGATCACGGCACCTTGACGATGTGCGGGGTTGCCACACATAGCAAACCAGATCCTCTCTTCTTCTTCTTGTTCTTGCCATTGGCGCCAGTGGTTCGGGGCTTTTCTTCTTCTTCCCACCTTTGACCTTGGAGTTCTTGGCATCACCACATTGGCACAGACGGGCGAGAGTACTGAGCCTCCACTAGCACAGGCTCATTTCCTCGACATTTATAGTGCTGAAGCACGAGGAACGTCGGCGCTCTTCATATGTCGTGGCGATCACAAAATCACGCCACGAGGCGGAAGCTTAGCAGGCTACATTCACTGAAAACTTTCGAGCGAGAGACACTCGAGGCGGTTCAGTCCTCGCGTGGGCTGAAGCTCTGGACTGCTCCACAATTGAGCGGTTCTCCACAATCCTCGTAGTTCGGTAACTCTCGCCACAAAGCTCTCATTCCGTTATCCCTTCTAAAAATTTCAACTCTGGTCATCCCACATCTCCTTGGCATCGGTGAAAGTGGAGTAGGTGTCGAAAAGCCTATTCGACACTACGGCTAACAATCGTGCTAGGAATGCGTGATTGACATCCTCATGGTCTCTCCTCACCTCAAGTTTTTCTTCTCCTTGAGGATCGGAGATAACCCAAGAGATTTTCAACTCGTCAACCACCACCTAATGCGTGCTCCTTAGCGTTTAAAGTTGGAGCCGTCGAATGTCTCGAGCTTAACTACGTCATTACTACTCCCAGAGGCCATAGATAAGAATAATTGTTTTACGGAATGTTGCAAATTTTGCATAATGAGCAAGATAACAATGTGATTCACATAAAGCACGACTACAAAAATAAGCAAGCCAATAATACTATAAATCATGTATTCTTCAAATATGACAAGAAAGGCATATAAATACATGATCAACTCAAATATTATTGCTGCCATAAAGATAAACCCAGCAATTAAACTCAAGGTTTAAATTTTATTATTGCTCTCAGATTGCAAACTGGGGTTGCTAAAAGTTTTAGCCGTCCAACAACAGTTTGGGTAATATATCAAAGGTTTATTAATCTGAAATCAAGACCTAATTGTCCTAAGTATAGCACTACTCAGTGTGGAGACTAGCAGATCATAAAGCACCAATTTGCACAGCACCTAAACAGTTCTGAAACAACAAGAACAGCAGTAAACTAAGTGACAAACTGAGCTGTACCACAGGATTAACCTCACAAACAGCTAGATAATCACCAATAACCAGTCCAGAGCATGTGCAAATATACCAATGAAAATGAAATAACCCACAGAGATGACTAGTAGTGCTATACAAGGTTAATTGGCCCTAGAACAGATTAAGTTTGCCTCAAATTTAAGCAATCATCATCGAGCAGCACTCGTAGCCCACAAGAACAGTGCATCCAGATTTGATCAATCGGCCTCTAGCTCGAAGGCTAGTCCCCAGAAATAATCAAACCGGTCCACTGAACAGAGAAGGATCCAGCAAATACTTACGAAGCGTTGGGATCGAACCAACCAGTAGAAGCAAAGCGTGCACAAGCACTGTCCCAGAAAACAATTCGCCGTGCTATTAAGCACCACCGACGAAGTGAATCGGAGATACGATGCCGACACTCCACCACGGCCAAAGGCCACGGCAAGAGCCCGAGATGCAGTAGAACGCAGCGGCAAGGTCACGGCGACCACCCCGTGGCCACGGGAACCAGAGTCGAAGAGGAGCACCACAAAGACAGCACCCGCCGGCCGGCGACGGCGCCGAGGCACCGGCAAGAGCAGTAGCAATGCGCAGCAAGTAGTGAGAGGGGAAAAAACGAGAGGAAAAACCAGAGAGAGCGCCAAAGAGGAGCACGGGACTTCCCCATATAGGCGAGGAGAACGAACTCCCCGAAGTCCCCGGCCACCTCTCCACGGCACCACGCGCCCGCGCAAGTCGGAGACGAGAGAACGGCCGCCGCCGCCCCCTGTACAGCAAGGGTTCGAGGAACCCTTGCTCTGCCCGAGCTGCCAGCCAGGGGCAGCTTCGCTGCCCCCTTTTCTCCTCTTGTGGTGGGCCAAAGCCCACCGGCCCAAACAGGGCAAAAGCCCAACATGATCAAATGAACAAAGAAATAGTATTCTAATCAGATTTGGATAAAAAAAATTACAAAGTGTACCTGCTCAAAGGACAAAGCATCTACTAGAACTAAAAATTACAGATCGGATGAGGAAAGAAATTACACATGCTATATCTACTCAGATTTAGACAGGAACAAATTCTTTTCACAGATTCTTCGCAATAGAACAAAGAACAAAGTAGGAAACACACACACATTCGCTCAGCCCATGTTTCCTCCTACTGAAAAAGGACTAAGGAAAAATCCAAAGAAAAACAGCAATCAGAAGAGCTCTGCCCGTCAGTCTCCAAAACCACGAAGCCCATGTTCGATCTAAATCCGGACAGGGAAGCCGGCCAACCAAACCAGATCTTGCCAGGGAACGACTGAACGAGGGCTCCCACGAAGCTCCAGATCCAGTACGTCGAGGTTGACGAGGTCGCAGCCATCTTCTCTGGATTCATCCGCAAAAGACCGAGCCGACGAAGTTAGATCCGGCCTAGGAGGAGGGAAGCAGCGCGGGGTTTCGCCAGATCTAGCCGGAAATGGGCCATGGCGACGAGCTCCAGCTATCCCTCTGGCTCCCCGGCGGTATACCTCCATGGTGGCTTTCGGTAGAAAGTGGGAAGAGGGAGAGAATATGAGAGAAGAGAGAGCGAGAGGGAGAGGCGATGAGAGAGAGTGAGAGTGTGGAAATGAGGAGCGGGGCGTTGTCTGAGACCGCTCGGGCAGGGGGTGGGCAGGGCTGCCATGTGGCATCGATCGGACGACGCAGCGAGCCATATCGAACGGACGCGCTCGCGATTGACCGGGGCTCCTATCAGTTGCGACTGATGGGAGCCCAACTCTATATATATATATAGAGTTGGCAGGGTCACCATATGGTGTGAATACTCCGTCGGTATTGCCAAGTTTTTGAAAAACCGTGATTAAAATTTTCGATCAGAGCAGATTAAATCTTCTTCATCTTATTGAATTCTCACTCCATGCAAAATTTTACATTTTTTAGATTTTTTTATTTATTTCTATTTTCAAAAATCGAACTTTCCGATTAGTGGCAAGGCCAAAAAAGTTGATTTTAAAAAATAAATAAATAAAAAAATTTAAAAATGTAAAATTTTGCATGGGCCGAGAATTCAATAAGATGAAGAAGTTGAACTGTTCGATCAAAATTTTGGTCACATTTTTCAAAAAATCTAAATACCGACGGAGGATCTCTGTACCATGTATTTAATTTCAAATTTAACTCTCTCTATATATATATATATATATATATATATATATATATATATATATATATATACGACGGAATGGGACTCCATGGAGTCGGTGCTCCATTCTTTGTTCTGTAGTCGGATTTCATCAAGATTCGCACACAAAGTAAATACATGCACAACAACATTATCATTTGCCATACAAAGGTGTGAATGCAATAATCAGCATGATTAATTGTTTTCAAATAAGGCACTAACAGCGCTCATGGAGTCAGGATACTTTTACTATATATATATACACACACACACACACTAGCGGAGCTCACACGCTTCGCGCATGGATGAAGCCCCGCATAGTGAATTTATAATACAGACTTAAGGGCTCACGTAGTTTGCTTCGTAAAGTGGTATAGATTTACGTAGTGCTTTTATGCATAAAAACTAAAAACATCATTTATTTTCTATGATAAGCCTGCAATGTATGAAAGATATTTGAAATTCTGAACAGACAAGGGTACCAAGCCTAAAGAACAGAACCTGTGTAGCATTGTTATCTAACAATGATAAAATAAGTGTTTCAGACTGGTTGGTCACAATGCTATATGATCGATCGACAGTGAGTTTCTTAATATAATCATATAAAAACATGAACGGTCGTAATATCCTATGAATAAAAAAAGGTCATCGGCTAAAATGATAATAAATTTATAGTGGTTTGGCCCAGACAATTTCTGTATTATGATACCATGATTAGTAAATGCAATTGTAGGGGACATTAGTCCTCAAAAGTTTAACATTGCATACACGGTGAATGTACCTAGTAGCATATTGCAGCAATATCGCTTTTCATTGAATCGCAGTAGTCTGCACTTAATTGTCCATAAGATACGTAATCAGCCTTGAGAAAAACAAAGACGTTTGGATCTACCTAATAATTTACATGAAAGCGAGTTTAAACTTCATACACACAGCATGGACATGTGCAATTTTTACATTCTTGTCGACATCATCAAACCCAGTAACTGTAGCTCTCATTCGAGCAAGAGGCTGTCATATAGAAAAAAAATAAAGATAGATATAAGTACTCTATTTGTCAACTCAATCATACAAAAGAAGAAAGCATATTTTATTGTCCTTAATTGCACCCTGACACTTTGATCTGTGGCAAAACTACGATGATTTCAAATCAAGCAGTTAACATATTATTAATAACAAAATCATTAAGCTATATGCATGTGGCAACTTTTACAATTTTACAAAATCATTAGTAACACCATAGGCGCAATTCTATTACATTAAGTTCTGGAAGCAAACCTCACAAGTCTGAAGGTAAACAATCAGCTGCGGCAAAAATTTGAAACAACCAAATGTAACTGATGAAATAATTATAACTTGTATTCCAGATGTGCAAACACAGAGACATTAATTAGGCATTGTGATTTTCATCAAGGGAACATAGTACTATTCAAAGGAGAAGATGATAATATTTCGTCAAGGTCTTTGGGCTACTGAAGCACCTTGCATAACAACTTCCTGAAAGATGATTTTTTGAGTGCCCGATGAACCGAAACTATTTTGGGTGATGGATGACATGAAACAATGACAATAATAAAGCCAAAAATTGTTATATGCACATAAAAGCTATCTTAGTAACAATAATATGTTTTGCTTAATGACCCTGTAGGCAAAGGATGGCCACCGATGTTGATATTCCAATCTAAATAGATCGGACTAAAGGAGAAAGTACCAATTAAAAATGGCTAACTTAACATACAATTTAGTAAATTTCAGAATAAGAACATACTCTATTACGTACAATCTGAGTCATAGTAAAGACATAGTCAAGAGAAAGAGAGGTCAATCCATAAGTCTCTAGCTTTTATCCTATCCATCATATGCTTTTGCATCGACCATTCAAATACAAAAAAGCATATTGTAACCTACAAAACAATACACAAAAACTCAATCAGACATAAGTCATATGAAATAAGATCATTAGTTTTGAGCTTGTCCGTTCTCAGAAATTGTAATGGCTATACTACCTTGGACAAAATGCTACATAACTAAAAGGGGATAGATCCCAAAAAAAATCCAAATACGGATCAGTTCATCAATAGTGCAGAAGTATCTCAAACAAACATGTGACCAGTAGTAATACACCCGTTCTCATCTTCTTTTGGTTATGCAATATACATAGGTATATTCTTATCCAAAAGCACACAAAAAAAGATTCATTATTTGCCTTTGCTAACATTGAACCGAAGTAGCAAAGTAAAACCTTGTTCATGTTTATATTAGAACAGATAAACCTGTGCAAGAGCATTTTATAATAATTTATGTACTGTACCCGAAGAAAAAAATATAAGCATGCTGGCAGCTCATTAATTAGCACATACATTAAAAAAATGCTTAGTGCAGGTGCTCTAACATGTAGGCACACGATAAGAATATTATCTGTAAGATAGCCACGCCTCACAGACAAGTAAACACAACAGGTTAACAGCTAGCGAAGGTACGCTATATCACTTAAAAGTATTGTTGAACATACAATATTACCATTTTTCATTGGGAATTGCTGAGAAAAATATCTCTTCTTTCCAAAGGTTTGTCCATATCATGCTCTGGAGAAGGAAACGTGTAAAAGTTGTTCTGCACAAATATCTATTGTTTCCAAAGCAGTTTTGATGGTTGATTTTATTGGTAAGACTACAAAAATAAAATGTCGTTGCCAACTATTGGCCCTTTCATGTCATTGAAATGACCAACCCCAAGCAACAAAAAAACTCAATTGGTTACAAATTTTTTTAAAAGTAAATTTTCTCTTGTAATAACCTTGTAGGGACACAACCAAATTTGTCTTTCTGATGAGATTACACAACTATTTCCTTGCATTAGCTAATGATTCTATAGTTCCAGACAAACAGGAATTTTTTCGGAAGCTAAAAACATAAGCAACTCAATCTCTTTAGCAATAACAACACAGCATTGCAAAGAGTGAGCAGGCACCAGGCGATAGGTAACAACATACACCATACTATTAATCAATTCTGCAGCTTCTCCATATGGAGGAATTAAAAAGCTCAAATGGCAGTATAATACAATTTTGCTAGCTGTAGTAGATCATTATGCGTATATAGTAAGGGAATTAAAAAACGAAGCAAAGACAACTGTAGTTGGAGGAGAACGACATGCATCTGTATAGTCACCAACAACGCTAAGAACTGAATAACACAAAGTATTCTAAGAACACAAGAAACATAAGCGATATCATGGGATCATTAAAATTCAATCCTTTGAAACAATATGTTCACAGGTAATGAACAATTCAACAGTAAACATGAGGCTGTGCAAACCATTGAAGAAATCATCTATATGACCATGACCTGCTATGTAACAATAGGAAGCAAAAAGTTGTCTTTCACTACTTATTAATTTCATTTATACTGCCAGCCATATCTATATTCTAACAGTGCTACCATAAAAGATTGTTCAGCTTGAGAACTGCTGAATCATATTGCAAATAGGCAATAGGCTCTACAATTTATATTTATTAGTCAAATTGACACGCAAGTGCAGCATCCAAGAAACAAATTTTGTACCCGAAGAGTATGGTTAGGTCATCGGTACCAAATTTTGCATCCTTAATCTAACAAAATGCTGCAGAACCATCATCATTTGGTTAGCTTCCATGTCCACCCTTTGGCACCGGATACTGTGTAGAAGCGCGGAGAGAGAGAGAGAGAGAGGATAGAGAGAGAGATGTACTTTCCTTGGGCAGATAGTGCTGTTTACGGCTGAATCTGAAAGATCGGAACCCATGGGCACACTTGATATTGATGCACCAGAGTAAAACAGCAGCAACGTGATGGTGAAGGATTCAACCACTGTCATCGTCATCCATGAAGCCAACTGCCGCTGCGCCATGTGAGAGGACGGCGAAGCCGTTGGTGTGAGGGAAGGGAAGGCGGAGGGACGACAGTCACAGTGGGGATGGCCTATGCCGACAGATCCGAACACCATAGGCCAAGCCATCGCTTGATCTGGCCATCCCGGGGCCGTCATCAGCAGATCCGACCACCCTAGGAGGAAAAGAAGGGAGGAGGAAATTTCAGGCTGGGAGCGGCGATTTCATCAGAGAAGAGGATGGAGGAGCCGTCCACGGCGGGAGGAGCAGGGGGTAAGGGCTTGGGGCTGCGGCATCGAAGGACGCGGAGGCCGGGAAGAGCAGATGCGGCGGTGGCTGGCCGTGGAAGGAGGCGGCGGCGGGCTGGAACAGGCGGCCTGGGGAGGAGGAGAGCTGAAGAGGAGGCCTTGCGGTGAGGCGAGGGGGCAGGGAGGCTAGGGCAAGGGCTGCGAGGCGAGCCCGCGAGGCCTTCCAGTTATATTGGATGGCATCGACGGGTAATTACCACCGAAGTCCGGTTGTACCTCTGAAGTAAAAGCAAATCCATGAGGAAGAAATCGCGGAGGCGTGGTGCAAAATGTCATCGTCGAAAAACATGAAGAGGTCGCTCAAAATATCTGGGATCAGAATAAAATAGGAAAACCGGGGTTTTGCAGAAACCGGACACAGGGAGAATCGATCAATTTTGGGAGCAGAACCCGTGAGCGATCGGACGTAGAAACTTGAAGCGGCGACGTACAAAGACAGGGTGAGCTCTTAGGAGGCGTTATATATATATATAAGAAATATATATATATATATATATATATATATATATATATATATATATATATATATATATATATATATATATATATATATATATAGGGTAGCACTAAAATACTCTTGTAAGTATTTTAACTAAAATACTCCTATGTTTATTAGGCATCACGTGTCCCTTCCTCCTCATCCGCGCGCCTCCTCCTCTCTCTCCTGGCCAAGCCCGACGCCGCCTCGCCTGGCGGCCACGCCTCCGGCCGGCCAGCGACGCCGGCCTCCTCGTGTTCTCTACGCCGACGCGTCGTTGCCTCAGGCCTCGCTTCCAGTGGCGCCGACGGCTCACATGGCCGCTTCGCCGGACGCTGCCGCCATCTTCCTCGCTGACGCTGTCGTCCGACAAGCCGCCGACAGCCTTGCTTCTCCTCTCGCCTGTGGGCTTGTGTGAGGCGGCTTCCCTCAAGCCTCCTTGGCGGCGCCTGGCGGCCGCCAAGAGCGCTCAGCGAGGATCAGTTCGGAGCTGACGGACGCTTACGACGCCATGTAACGCGTTGGGGCGATGGCCTGACCAAGGTCGGCGATAGCCATCACGGCGGCCGAAGGGCATCTGGCCGCCGCCGCCATCTCTCGCCGCTCCTTCTGCAAAAACTTTGCTTTACTATAAGTCTAACGAGATTGTCGACGGTTGAGATATCGATCTCAAGTCAACCAAGGTTCTTCAAAGAGAGATAGAGACCGCCGAACAACCACGAACAAAGAACGAAGCAGAGAGGCAGGGGTTTTATCACGGTTCAGCCTCTCGGGAGAGACAATAGCCCTACGTCCAGCCTTTCTTATATATCAAGGATGAATACAAGAGGTGGAACTCGGCGAGATCAGCAGGTCTCGACGAGTAGTATGCGAGAATCTATTGGTCAGGGTCTAAGCTAGATGCTAAGACGTAAAACTCAATGCCAGGGGATCCTCTAAACGCCGTAGGGGCCCTGTTTATATAGTGCAGAGCAAACCGACCTACCGAGGGAATATCGGGCCCGGCTAACAACGAGATCGTAACGAACTCGACGTGCCAAATACATCCCGGCGGATAAGGCATACTCTAGTCTTGGGGATCACGACTCCTATTCAATCAGGAAACCAACGTCCGGTCTTCACGTGGCCGTCAGAACTCTCGCTCGAGTAGGACTCGAACACGAATCCTGGCCGCCACGCACCACGCCAGCCGTCGAAGGCTGACGGCGAGGTGCATATGGGCGAATAGAACCTTCTAGAAATTTGGGCCTTAGTAAGGTACGTTCGATTGGGCCGTCAGGGAGTGGGCCATGGCAATGGGCGTAATTTAATCCCCGACGGCTAGCCCCGAGACTCAAGTGGAAGGACTCACTAGAGTGGGGTCTTCCTCTTAAGACTCTAAGTCACGAAGGGTATTTTTTCCTCGCTAAAAAGCGTGTAACAAGCGGCCGAACAAGTTATGGTTCAACCGAACAGGACTTGTCAGGACCGAATAAACCCGATCGAGCTTGAAAGCAACTCCGTCGCGTCGAGCGAGGAACGACGTCTGTCCGAAAGCGAAGCACTCGACCATCGGTCACGGACATCGAAAATAGCCGTTAGCGTATTCCAATGATAACTTCTGTCATTGCAAGATGAAAACAAAGTAATCGTTTTACCTAGCCGTTGCAGAAAAAACTAGCCGTTTCAGACTAAACCGCTGCTGGTAGCCGCTTATACGGGACTATAAAAGCACCAAGCCGCCGCATGCCACCACTTCTTCACGCCTTTCCTCTCTAAGCCCTAGTTCCAAATGGCGCCAAAGCATCAAGCACCCGAACTCCACCACCAACCTCGCTCGCCCGATCTGGGAACCGCTATGGCCAAGTTCACCGGCACTAGCTCGACCGAGGAGGACACGAAAATCTGGGAGGAGGAGGGCCACATTGACACCGGTGGTGGAGGTCATGCGGAGAGGAGGATACTCGGAGCATTTGGAGGGAGAGTTAGTTAACGAGCGATTCGACTGCTCGGGTTGCGATCTCCAAAGCGACCGATGAGGCCTTCTTAAACATTAGCGGATTGGAGGTGGCGAACCTCAATTGATAAAGATCCTCAGATGGCCGTCGCACACTTTTGTCTGAAGGCTATCTCGAATCGATCCACCGGTGAAATTGTTCTCTCCACTATTACACGATGACGAGGCAGCTCCGCTTGCGCAACTGTTGGGTGCTACTACCTCAAGCTCAGCCCCTGACCAGACGACGCGCTGCACCCTCGCCCACCTCTCGCTAGACTCAATGGGCGCTTGGTGGGTGAGGTGGTTCTGACAATGAAGTGAGTGGCGACAAGCTCATCTTCACCGGAAGGCGCCGTGAAGGGACGCCAATGCCTCGGCCGGAGATGAGTGCCGAGGATCGGTACGCGACAGGAAGATCGCCTCCCTCGTGAGCCTTGGGCTCACGGCAGGAGATCATCAGGGACTTCCACAATAATGTAATCCGCCTGCCATGGAGAAGGTCCTATCCCTTCTACAAGATAGAGGATGGGAAGACATCACAGTGGGAGAGCACGAGTAAGTGCCTTTAAGACTCAACCTCTTCATTGATCGCTTTCTCCGAGCAGAATTTAACGATTCCATCGCGCCGCGAGAGATGCCAACCGACGCATGGGTGACCGAAGCGGGTTGACGCCATGCTTGAAGGCGGCGAAGAAGCGACAGCGAGGTCACCGGCGAGGTGGCCTACACTTGTCCGAGGAACGTGCTCATCCGCATGCACGAGGTAAATCACTCATACCCACCGTGTTGCTAGATTCACACTGTTGGTTTTAATGCCGACGCTCGCTTCTCAAAATGCGTGGGAGGACCGGTGATCCTCGGAGGATCGTCGAGGATCTCTCCGGTCCGAGAAGGAGAAGCCGAAGAAGGGCAAGGCCAAGGCGCCACAAAGCCCAAGGTGGCGGTGAGCCGACGCGAGCTCGCCAGCGCCATGGCGGCCGCCACCGTCGAAGAGACCATTCATGACGACGGAGCGACCGGCGGAACCAAGCGGCAAGTGTGGTCGGCCAATGAGAAGAGACCAAGCCCTTCCTCCTCGCCGAAAGGGAAGCGACGAAGAGAGAAGACCATGGCCCTCGGCTTAGGCGTTACACATAAGCTCACCGGCCATATGGTGGCTTCTAACAGTCGCCGAGCAAAGGAGACTCGAGGAGGAGGTCGCGCAAGAAGGAGAAACTCCTCGCGTTCTTGAGAGAGTGCTCGGCTCACCAGAGTTGAGCTCATCGCCGCTAATGAACACCAAAGGCCAAAGCGAGAAGCCGCCAAGGAGCCCCAGGAAAAGCGGAAAGTTCAGCGAGGAAGATCGGGATCAAGCCCTCCACGCGGTATGTAGAAATCGATCTTTTGATCTTTCCACCTTTCGACCGCATTAGACTTAACGATCAACTCGTTCATCACCGCCCAAGAAGAGACCGCCACGGACGGCGTCGAGGCGCTCGGCGATCTTCTTGCCCGAGCATCTGCGCGGCAGCGTCCGCAGGCGATGGTGGCGAGCCTTAAGGACAAAAATGGCGGCGTGGAACTGCGCCGCCGAAGCTCAATGAGCGGTCGACGCGCCAAAGCGTGGTGAAGCGGTGGAGGCGAAAATAGCGGCGGGTGGCGCGACGGACTTGAGGCCAAAGCGATGGCCGGAAGCTGCCAGCATGGACCGAGCAAAGCGGCCGGTCTGCGCCGGGCACGCCGTCGCGAGGCAGCTCACCCCGAGGCGACGGATTCTCCGCGGCGGTGAGATCCCGCCGCCGAGCAAGAAGAGTTCCCGAGCGTGTCGAGCAAGTCGCCCTGCCGGTGAAACGACAGCGCCACCGGCGGAGTGGCTCGGCCTCGCCAAGACGTTGAGGCGGAAGAGGAAGAGGAAGAGGGAAGGAGCGAGACGAAAGCGCTTGCCGTCGCTCCGCCTCCCGAGCCGACGCGGCCCCGCAAGAAGAAGGAGCGAACAAAGGCGGCGGCAGCTAGAACGCGCCTCATCCCGCAGACGGCGGGGGCTTGGACGCATGGCCTCGAGGACCGCTGCTGGCCATGGATCAAGCGCCGACTTGGCAAGGTAAACACTAAGACCAAATTTTGTTTAGCTTAGCCACATCATCGCAACGTAGTTAACTTGTTCTTCCCTCTCAGGTCTTCAGGGACACCATGGCGGAACTCGAGGATGGGGTTACCATCGAGCAGGCGCCGTCTTGGCGTCCTCCGGTGCATCTTGAACGGAGATCCCGGCGAGCGCCTGTCTTGCCCAAAGTCGAGGCAAGGCGAAAGCAGAAGAAGCTCAAGGCCAAGTGACCAAGGAGAGGCATTCTCCGAGGCTCTCCTAAAGAAGCCGAGGAGCCAGACGCAAGCCGTGGAAATCTGCATGGAGGAGATGCTTGGGCCGCACGAAGTGGCTTGAAGAGCAGCTTGTCGACGCGCCCCACCGCGGAACCGGCTCGCGGAGAAGCCAAGCTCAAAGCCCAGCTCGCCAGGAGGAGCAGACATCGCGGGACTCAGGCTAAGATCTCAACCCATGGGCTTCACGGAGGAGATTGAGGAGATCTGTGGGATGGCGGTGAGGCGATCACCGCGGAGAAGAAGGTCAAGGAGGCGGGCGGCTCAAGACCGCTGAGCAATGAAGTTAGCTGAGGCGAGGCTCGACCGACCAGTGCGGGCCAAGACCAAGAAGTCGAGGCTCTCCGTCTGAAGGCGACGGAGCAGCCAGAGCAAGCAAGGAGGAAGCCGATCGCCTCCGAAGCCGAGGCCGAGAGGGGTTCAAAGCCCAAGGGAAGTCCTGCGCCTTAAGGAAGTGATCGAGGAGCTCAAGGAGCAACTCGCTTCTAGGTAGTCAGTAGGTCAGTAACCGAGATGGACTTTTGTACCTGCAAATTTTGTTAATAAAGGCTTACCCTTTTCTCGCAAAGAGAGAGCGAAAAAAGACAAGAACTAGCGAAACTAAGAGAAAAGCAGTAGCTAGGGAGTTTAAGAAAGCCAGAGAGCGCCGCCTAACTCCAGCCCGTTGTGCATCTGCTCGAAATTTGAGTTTGCGAACCCGAGCAGTGCACAAGAGAAAGAGCGACACCCTAGCCCGATGCACGGACGATGCTCGAGAACCTAAGCTTGCGAACTCGAGCACGTCGCGTAGAGAGAAAGAGCGACACCGTACCTTGCTCGATCTGTTCCGTAGTCTGCTTTCGTTGACGTAAGTTAAGCGATTCAGAGTAACCGAACAAGGAAAGTGCTTCGCGCGGGGGCTTACAGAGCGAGCTTTACTAAGTGGTCGCGCCGAAAGCGAAGAAGTGCCTCTGCTTGGCGGAGGGCTTACGAGAGCGGACTTAGCCGCAAGGTGGAAAGGCCATGTTACGCAACCCCGAAGTTTAGGAACCTATCGAGACTTGACACGGTAGGGAAAAATACTTAAGATTGCGGAGCCAAGAGTTCGCAAGACCAAGGCAGCCATCAAGTGTTACCCGAGAGAAAGTAGTGCGAGAAGACAAAAGCGGTGAAAAGGGCACAGAGGCCACGAGGATTCATCAAGAATTGGATTGAACTTTACATGGTGCCCGAGAGACTTGGAGCGAACTAAAGCGCGAAGTTTACAAAAAGCATAAAGCTAAGCAAACAAACGAGGACCTACACGAAGAACTTACGAAGGGTCGATGTTCCAAGTCTTGGTCGACTCTCTCCGTCCTCCATAGCCAGTGAGCGACCCCGGCGAAAGGTAAGAAACGCCGTGAACAGGCCTCCCAACGAGGAGTTAACTTGTTGGCATTGGACAAGTTCTCGACACGGGCGAGAACCAGGTCGCCCGCCTTCAAAGCCCTAGGTCGAACTGTTTTGGCGGTGTCTTGGCGAAGATCTTGCCGGTAGCGCGCCATTACGACTTGTGCCCGGTCGCGTGTGCCTTGAGGAGATCGAGATCGAGGAGGCGCTCTTGCTCTTCGTCAACTAAGTTGACCCGAGCTCGGCGAGACGAACCGGCACGATTTGGTGAGGCGGGATGGCTGCACCATAGACCGTTGGAAAGGAGTTTCCTCGGTCGCCGGTGGCCGTCAGTCTGCGAATCGCCCGTAGGACGGAAGGAACCGTCAACCCGAGCCTTGTTGTGCTCGCCGAGAGCAACAAATACCGCCGCTTGATACCTCGGACTATCTGTCCAGTTAGCTCGCTCATCGCTCCATTGCTCGTGGATGTGCCCGAAGCGAAGCGAACCTTGGTGCCCACCTGTTCGCGAGATTCTCGAATAGCTCGCTCAACCGGGTACCGTTATCGTGATCGACTTATGGGGATCCCAAAGCTGCGTGACCACGCCGCTTTTGAAAAAAGCTAACACTGCTTTTGGCGTGAAGAGACGACACGAGCTCTGCCTCAATCCACTTTGTAAAAGTGTCTATGGCGACAAGCGGTGTGTATAGCCCTTGTACCCCTTAGGGAATGGGCCGAGCGAGATCCAGACCCCATGTGGAAAAAAGGCCAAGATGGGGGATTGTTTGGAGCTCTTGGGCGGGCTTGTGTGCCTTCCGGCGTGAAATTGGCAAGCCTTGCACTTAGTCACGATGTCCCGCATCTTGTAACGCATGGGCCAATAATAGCCCATGCGAAACGCTTTGTCGACGTGAGTTACGGCGGGCGTGGTTGCCACAGCACCCTCGTGTATGTCCCTAAGAAGGAACACACCTTCCCGCCGCGAGATGCACTTGGAGAGAACTCCCGAGCACCTCGACGGTAAAGGATGCCGCCCACAAGCTTGTATGGAGCAAAGACGCCTTGTATGGCCGGAACTTCGGCTTTGCCGGGCAGTGGTCCCATCTGCAAGGTACCGGACAAATGGCGTTGTCCATCCGGCACTGCCGATGAGCGAGACAAAGACCACTGCCTCTGTTGCCTCGTCCGAGACGTGATTGAGGGCTTGTGAAGGTGCTCGACGAAAGCACCGCCGGGAAGCATTCTCGTGAGGATCCATACTTGATAGCTGGTCGCCAGAAGTTGTCCTTCCGGCACGAAGAGCACTTCGAAAAATCGAAAATGCCGCCCAACTTCCTCACTTCAACCAGTATCGCGCCATTGAGTTATCGCAAAGACCGATACTCTTTGTTAACTCGATTGATGACCACCGTGAATCTCCTTCACGCTAGCCGTTGGACACCAAGCGACTTGCACGCTTAGTCCGGCGAGGAGGGTTTCAGATCTGCAGCCGCTGTTAGTCGCCGCAAAGTGTAGTTGGATAGAATATCGAGTTGCTCTCTGAGAGGAGATGAGAACAAAACCAGCCCTCGAGTTTCCAAAGGCATGCAGCCATCGAAAAACATGGTCCAAGAGGGTTCATCAGTTGCTCGGGAGCTTCCTAGATTTGGGCGGGCAAGTCCATTCAGCGACAAAGTCAGCTAGGACACGTGACTTGATAGCAGTCGGCAAACAAATAATGATCAAACTCGCTAGTTCCATTGCCCACTTGGCTATACGTCCGCTAGATTCCTTGTTCCGTAGGATTTCTCCCGGAGGGAACGTGGTGGGACCAAGATTTGATGCGCTTGGAAGTAGTGGCGAAGCTTCCCGGAGGACATGAGCAAGGCGAGAAGCTTCGGACCTCGTGGTAATGCCTTTGATCCGTGAAGTACCTCGCCACGTAATAGATTGGTCATTTGAGGCCTTCCCTTTCGACCGCCAAGACCGCAAGGCCACCGCCAGGCGTGCAACCTAGATACAAAGGAGCTGCCGCCATGCCGCTGGGTAGTCAAGACGGAGGATTGGACAGTATCGCTCAGATCCGTGAAGGATCTATCGGCTTTTCCATCCACTCGAAACCATTGTGCTTGCGCAGGCCTTAAAGAAGGGCGCCGCGTCGCTTTTGACGGAAATAAACCCGCTTAGAGCGACCATCCGCCCAAAGGAGGCTTTGTACTTCCTTTATGGTAGTTGGAGCTCGTGATATTTTCAATGGCCTCGATTTTTTCGTGGTTGGCGTAAATACCTTTGTAACCAATGACATAATCGAGCAACATTCCAGATCGAACACCAAAGGTACACTTCTCTCGATTTAATTTTATTCGATGCCCGTGAGATTATGAAAAGTCTCGCTGTGTCTTTTACATGATCTGGAGCATACTTGTTTTTACAACTATGTCGTCGACATAGACCTCCGTGTTTTTCCGCTACTGCTCGGGAAGGTTTTCTCCATTAAGCTACTGAACGCGGCACCAAGATTGGCGCAGACCGAAAGACATGGTCGATAGCGTATCGTGCCAAGGGGTGATGAAGGATCTTTCTTCATCCTCGGGAGATGCTTATTTGGTGGTAACCGAGTAAGCATCTAAAAACTCGAAAGTTGGCGTCTCAATGATCGACGACCGGTCAATACGATCAATGGAAATTGTCCTTAGGACAAGCGGCGTCAGATCTGTGTGATCGACACACATCCTCCACTTGCGCCTTTCTTCTTTACAATGACAGGTTGGCTAACCACTCGGTGTGATCAACCTCGCGGATGAACCCAAAGAATGGCGGTTTGCTGTCGATCTTTGATGATCCCTGCTTGAATTCAAAAGCGAAAGCTTCGCGAGCAGCTTTTGTCCGCCGGACGACCGGTTTGTGCTCGACACCTCCTTTGGGACTCGGGCATGTCGATGGCTCCCAGTGAATACATCGCAGATTGGCTCGGAGGAAGGCAATGAGCTCGCTTTCCTATTTGGGATCCAGATTGGCCCCAAGTGAACTATCTTGGAAGTATCGCTGTTTACGCCGAACTTTTGGTTTCTCCCCTGGTGAAGGAGACCTTAGGGCTTGAGACTTGGTCTGCGGAACTTCAGATCAGGCGGGCGGAAGTCGGTCGATCAGCAAGGGATCGCTCGTCGCAATCCAAAGGCAGCCTTTGTAGTTGCCCTTGACCGTGATCACGCCGTTAGACCCGTATCTTCACGCAATGGTAAGCGTGGTGGGACACGGCCATAAACTTACCGAGAGATGGCTCGCCCAAGATTGCGTAGACGCCGACGGAAGTCGACCACGCCGAAAGTGATCAACTCGTCCGGAAGTTGCTTGGGTTGTCAAGGTGACAGAAGGACAACTCGCCTCAACGGCTTGCGGCTTCTCCGGAACAATTCCGTAGAAGGGCATTGCGACTTCCTTGACTTGGAACGAGGAATTTGCATCTCGCCCAAGACTTTAGCGTAAAGCAAGTCCAAAGCGCCCCGCCGTCCACTAAGACACGGCCAACTCTCGCTGTCGATGGTCGGGCGACCACCGTAGGGAGCCGCCGAGGCTTGGTCATCCCATGGGGCAATCCTCCCGAGAGAAGGAGATGGGGACCTCATCCACTTCATCGATTCAGTGAGGTTTTGCCTTTTCGACGCCATGGACCTCCCGAGCGGCTTCCTTGAGGCGCGCCGAGAGGTGTAAGCCGAGGAGCCGAGAAAATGACAAGCGATATGGTTCACGGGTTCTTGATATTCGCCATCATCTTCCCGATCACCATCGTCGGTTTGGCGCTTGGCCCCGGCATCACCATGTTCGGGCGGGGTGGGCATTGGGCCCTTGCCGCTGTAGAAATCTTCGAGCTTTTGCGCCCAAGTTCTCTGATGGCGTATATCGTGCCCGTAGTCTTTGGTGGAACTTGCAAAATCGGTCGCTCGGACCTTTCTTGCCTTGTCCGCCTCC
This sequence comes from Raddia guianensis, assembly GCA_036346415.1. Classification (NCBI taxonomy): domain Eukaryota; kingdom Viridiplantae; phylum Streptophyta; class Magnoliopsida; order Poales; family Poaceae; genus Raddia; species Raddia guianensis. The sequence goes on along the minus strand of CM070536.1, from coordinate 45,570,099 downwards.
ACGAAAGCGTGCTTTTTGCCCTTGTAATTATTGTTGGCTTCTTCGCCCATCCTGGGAGGAGGTGCGCGATCCATACCTTTGTTCTTCTTCTTACCGACTTCTTGTCACGGGAACATTGTCGCCGCTCTTCTTCTCATCCACACCAGTCAAGGCATTTCGGCCTTGTCGACGCCTTTTTATCTTGAACGCGCTCTGCCGCAGTATAGCGGTCACCGCCTTTGAACAGTCGTTGGCGGTCTGGTCTCATTGATCTCGAGATCTTGGGTGAGCGCTCGTCATGACTCCGTTTTGAAGGCGCGACAACAGATTCATCCGAGATGTTTGGGATCGTGGTTATGATCTTAATGAAACGCTTCACGAAGTTGAGGGTCTCCCCGCTCATCCGGATCATCTGGTGCAGATCATCCTCCTTGCCCGACGAATGCCTCTCGAAATTAGCAATCGAGCGTCACAAAGCCGGTTCCATGAGTGATGGAACCCTCTTGCCGATTGAACGACCACGTCGAGCGGCACCCTCAAGACGATCGGAGGTAATTAGCCATAACGAGCTCGTCACCCCCCCGCCATGATGGCCGTGGCGTAGATGGAAAGGAATTCTCCGAGTTCGAGTCCCATTGTACCTCTCCATGTGACCGGGCTTGAATTTTGAGGGCCACCGACACCAAGCTCGTCGGAGAAAGCCCCGCGGCCGCGAGCATATGACCGCCACCTTCCCGGCAGTAACCTAGTCTTGAGAAGACGTTGGTCCCGCGGCGCGGAGGAACTCCCGCCGAACGGGAGGATTCGCCCGAGAAACTCTCCGGACAATCCACCACGCTCCTTCCTCGTGGTGGCGGCGACGACGCTCCTCACGAGGGACCGCTCAGGATCATCGCAGACGCGCTTGCCCCCGTGGTCGCGATGACTACGAGGACTTGGCGGCGACGGCGACCACGGTAGCCCGCTCATGGACAAGGATCCTTCGATGGTGACGGGTCACGCGATCGATCGAGCCGTCCGAATCATTCCGGCGATTTAGGTGCTTGTTGCTGGAGGAGTTGTTGACTTCTCCTAGAGACTTTAGGCCTTCACCGGCCGCCTAGGTTAGTCGCGAACAAAGACGCCCATGCAAAGTAGATCGCTTGATTGGTGGATCTAAGGACCGTTGCTATAGCTTCGAGCCGTTCCCGACTTTGATCTATGGGTCCCGGGATCTCGAACCATCGCGTTCGCCTGATCGAGTCCGGCCACGCGGAATTGACCCAACAGGAAAGCTGCGGGAGACTTAGCGCCAAGACGCGAGGTGGGTCGCGACATTGCCGCTACACCGTCCACGTAAACCGTGCTAAGGTCGATTTTGGAATCGCCGAAATTGCGGCGAATGACGCCCCGCTTTCGCGAAAGCAAACAGGTACCTCGCCTTGATGCCGAAAGCGAGTTAATCCGCTCGACCGCCAGCCGCCGGCGCCCGCGGGATCCTCGAGGTTCCTACATCGCCATGTTAATGCTGCGGGGCCATGCGAAGGTATGCTAGACGGTGTCATTCTTTGTGTTCCACTTGTGGAATCCACCGACATAGCCTTGGAATCGACAAATCTAAACCGTCGTAAAGATCATCGAGCCGTGTAGTCGCTGCCGATGACAGAGTGCGATCTGAGGCTATTCGCCATGTAAGCGGAGACATCCGCCTCCGGATGCGGAAGCGCTCGAGACCGAAACGGTCGTCTGAATCGACAGGATGAGACATCCTGCCCTTCCGAAGTCGTAGCCCTCGGGAAGTATCTCTCAGATCGGCTGATGGAGTTCGACATGCTCGTCTGCGTGTCCCCGGACGGCGCCCGGTGTTCGACGGTTGAGATATCGATCTCAAGTCAACCAAGGTTCTTCAAAGAGGAGATAGGAGACCGCCGAACAACCACGAACAAAGAACGAGCAGAGATGGGGTTTTTATCCTCGTTCAGCCTCTCGGAGAGATAATAGCCCTCGCCCGGCCTTTCTTATATATCAAGGATGAATACAAGAGGTGGAACTCGGCGAGATCAGCAGGTCTCGACGAGTAGTATGCGAGAATCTATTGGTCAGGGTCTAAGCTAGATGCTAAGACGTAAAACTCAATGCCAGGGGATCCTCTAAACGCCGTAGGGGCCCTGTTTATATAGTGCAGAGCAAACCGACCTACCGAGGGAATATCGGGCCCGGCTAACAACGAGATCGTAACGAACTCGACGTGCCAAATACATCCCGAGGCAGATAAGGCATACTCCTAGTCTTGGGGATCACGACTCCTATTCCAATCCGGGAAACCAACGTCCGGGTCTTCATGTAGCCGTGCAGAACTCTCGTTCGAGTAGGACTCGAACACGAATCTTGGTCACACGCACCACGCCGACCGGAAGCCGTGGGCAGTGCATATGGGCCAGATAGAACCTTCTAGGGGGCTGGGCCCTAGTAGGCTGTTCGATTGGGCCGTCAGGGAGTGGGCCATGGCAATGGGCCGTAATTTAATCCCCGACAAGTACTTTACTATTTCTTGCAAAAGACTTTACTATACGTGTTACGTATAATGATCTTGTACCGAAACACGCATCGTACACTGCCAAACACCGTATACGAGAAGTAGTAAAGTATATACAAAATATAGTAAAGCTTGTTCATGATTATAGTAAAGTAAAGTTTTAAAAAGTGAGACCGGTCTAGTTTTGTTCGAAAAAATACAACGAATACAAAAGTGGAAACGGTTTATCAATCGGATTTTTCAATTAAAAACCATAGTGAAAAAACTAGATTAAATTGCTCGCGTCATCCCCCACCATATGGGCTGCGGATACTAAATTCGGTCTATCTTTACTATTTGTTCTGTGTAGTTTTACTACAATCGGACGCACATTTACTATAATGTGTCTGGCCAAGTCTTGGCGTGGAAAAAATGGGAAGGTGGGGGAGGACACGTGGCGGGCTATAAACGTTGGAGTATTTTAGTTAAAATACTCCTAGGAGTATTCTAGTGTTTATATATATATATATATATATATATATTATAGATAGAAGTAAAGTAATAATAGATAAATAAAAATATAAAACTATAATATAATATAATATAATATAATAATAAATAATAATAAATAATATAAATATATATATATATACACACACACACACTAGCAATAGCAACTAGCAATAGCAACTAGCAATGCCCGCGCGCCCATGGCGCGCCATTTGATTGGTCTCGACGATAAAGAATTATTCTAAAGAAATAACCAACGTTTTTTTATCAAGTTCAAATCATTGGCCCATTAAATGTAGAAGCTAAAAATTAAAAGATATTTTAGCAAAAACAAACGGATAGAATGATTTAATCAATTTTGTGAAACCTATTTATTTTTTAATGCCTAAGTATTTTGATGGACACTTACCATACAAATATGGTTATGGTTCTATTTTTAAGCTATTCTTAAATTAACTAATGGACCCTTATCATGATTTTGTGCTTTTTTTATTTATTTTGGTTTTTTTCCCGGAATGTTCTCCGTACGGTTCGATTTTTTGAGTTTTTGATCTTTTTGGTTTTTTTGTGACAAAAAAACCAAACGAACATGGGGGAAGGATAACTCTAAAAAGATAAAAATGACTTTGTACATATGTGTTTTTTAATGACTATATTCTCCAAAGGTTTTTATTTTTGTTATGTCTTAATTCATTTCATATAATGTAACATTTGTAACACTTAAATTTATTTATGTAACCTTATCTCCAGGCGACGCGGGCGGGAGAAAACGCGAGCGGCGAAAACGCAAGCGGCGCCGACGCGCGGGAGAAAACGCGAGCGGGTTGCGGGCAAGCAACGCAAGCGAGGCGATACGGATCACGGATGGAACCCGTGGGCACGACGGACGGCCGTCGATCTTTTCAATGACCCACGCGGAGCAAAGCTCATGAGGAAAGCGTGGACGTGGAGGCAGGAGGAGCAGCTCATGGGAAAGGCATCGACGTGGACTCACGAGGAGGCGGCCCGAGCGCTTTGAGATATATATATATATATATATATATATATATATATATATATATATATATATATATATATATATATATATAAAAAATAACAGGGGCTCCCGATGCCCGGCTCCCCACCTGATCACCATTCGATTCACTGTAAAGATCGTGCTACTAAACAGGCAATGTTTTTCATCAAATCCGTTTTACAGACAGGATCCGTTATCGCGTTAATTAGGGAATTAATTCTCTAATACCCGTTTTCGTACCCCGCCTGTCGTTCATTTTCATTCCACCGCGCCATCACCCATTCGGCCCCGGAACCGCGCCGCCGCGGATGCCGCCGGCTGCACCTACCCCGGCGTCGTCCGCCACCGACCTCAGCTCCGCATCGTCGAGCCGCCACCAGCACGCCGCCACCAACACCATCGGTCCGGATTCGCGCCGCCCCGGACTCTGCCGGCGTCCCTGCACCACGGCGCGACGACGCCCATGCAGCGGCGGCCTCCCCCTTCCTCAGCTCGGGGCGGCGGCCTCCTGTTCCTCAGATCGACGCGACGACCCTCCTTCCTCGAGCCGACGCGGCGGCGTCCCCCACCTCCTGCAGGCACGGTGGTGCCCCTCCTTTGCAGCGGGGCGGCGCATGACCCTCCCCAGATCCAGATCGGCGCGACTCGGCGGCGGCCTCCCCCTTTCTGCAGCGTCTCCTTCCTCGGAATGGGGCAGCGGCGCCCTCCTCTGCCACTTCCCAGATCTGGCGAATGGGGATGCCTAGCGCCGCAGGTGAAAGCGCTGCCGGGCGCCTGAGGTAGGGGACGCCACGCGCCGCCGCGCGAGGCAAAGGAGAGCCTGGGCCGGGCGCTGCTGACCCGCCGCGCGGGAGGAGAAGTGAAGCGTCGCTGGCCACCGTGTGGGAGGAGAATCCGATCCCTGGTTGCCGGCCACCGCGTGTGCAGCGCCAAGGTAATCCGATCCCTGTCAGCCGCATTCATCTTAGCGGGGCGAAGAAATCCATGTCTTGAGGCCACGGGAGGAGAAAGGGGCCTTGAGGTCACAGTAGAATATTGCTTCATCGGAGGCGGATTGGAGGTCCGAGACACATTTGGAGAGGATGGATCTTGATTCTTCGGTGCTGCCGTTGGCTTCGAGCTAGGAGGCGACCGGTGGCATAGTGGCATGGATCGAGCTCCACATGAACCATCGAGCCTGGGTGACCGCCTCGTAGAACTAGAGCTAGATTTCTGTGAATCAGGCACTAGTTTCGTGAGCAAGATCATCAAATTATGCAGAGAAAGTTTGCTGTTCGTGGTATAATTAGGCCCATAGATCGCAAAGTTTGCTAATCAACAGGAACAGCCCTCAGCCGATGAGGTAGTTTTTTTTTGTGTGTGTTGTATTTGTAAGCCTAATATGTCATGTATTGTATATATCGCTTAATTAAAAAGTTCATGTTTGGTCCTGGCTGCAAACCTTAATTTGTTTCACAGAGAAAGCACGCCAGTATGTGGTCCACGTAATTTTTCGTACTCTGAATTTTCACCGTATGAGGGCATCCAACTCGATATATGACGGTACATACCCAAGTAATTATCATACCCAGTGAAATTCATACCGCATAATTCAAAACGTATCTAGTAATTCTCATACCCAAAAACGAGTATGTACGTACTCTCGTACCCTTCGATGTATAATTATACGATATGACACTTCCAGACAAAAAGAGTATAATTATACGATATGAACTGTAAAGCTTTGCCAGAAAGCTCGTCGTTACATACCTGTTTATACATGATAAATAAATGTGTATTATATATATGTTTCTCACCCATGTTGAATAAAAATAAAAATACTAAACAACAATATGTTCTGGTATATTATAAAATATAAATATGTAGTCCTTTTAAAAATACCTTTTTTTTATTATAATTATCCGAACAAGTACTTATCATACCCAATGAAATTCACACTGCATAAATCAAAACGTGTCTAGTGATCCTCATACCCAAAATATGCCATACACCATGAATTTAACGCTACGTTACGATAATAATCTTAGTAACGTACATACAATGTATTGTTGCGAAAAAAAGAAATTACCCTACATTGAGAATGAATTATGTAGCTAGTGAACTTCATACCTAAATTTTTACATACCTAAAATTTAATGTCGAGAAAAAAATTCCCTATGTTGAAAATATACCCTGAAAGTTAATCTTTGAGTTTTTCAAAAGTCATACATATTTTTATTATGAAAAATCTTAGTAACATACCTACAATGTAATGTCGGGAAAAAAAGAAATTACCCTATTTTGAGAATAAATTATGCAGCTAGAGAAATTCATACCTAAATTTTTACATACCCACAATGTAATGTCGAGAAAAAATAAATTTCTCTACAATGAAAATATACCCTGAAAGTTAACCTTTGAGTTTTCCAAAAGTCATACCTATTTTTATTATAATTAAAAACAAACTATATTGTACAAAACCATACCTAAAATTATATGTCATAGCTAGTTTTGGTTCCCCGATAGTATGTTAAAAGTAATTAAAATTAATACGATATACCCACGTATATGCCTATTCTTAAAAATAATTAATACAATGACCTAATTAGTACTTTAGGTATGTCATTAAGACCTAATCAGCCCATCCCGTATGTTTGAATTCAAATGCTACGCACACCTATTTATCCACATTAATTGCATTGTTTTTTTGCTCCTCTCGTTGCCGGACCATGAAATTGTCATGTGAAGACTTTAAAAACCAAAAAGGCTGTGTAATGAAGGCATTAATAGGTTTCCATATCATAGCCTTTTATCAGGTATACCCGCTAAGAATCATACCCATATTAAGATCCCACATCTTGATGCAATCCAACGCTTATGAGGAGGGGAGCCCAGGCCTCACGGAGTCCCAGTTATTTTTACTATATATATATATATAGTAAAAATAACTGGACTCGAGGCCCTGGGGCCCCACGCTTGTTCCCTCTCGATTTGCATCAATCAACATTTAATAACATTTAGTAGCACCTTCATTTGAATGAACCATACCAATGAGATGGCTAGCTACACATTCAAATTCAAATTGTGACATTAATACCTTACTTTTCCATATCAATACGTCTTTGAATTGTCAAATCTTGATGCAATCCAATGATGATGAGGTGGGGAGCCTAGGCCCTGGGAGTCCTAATTCCGCTTCCTATATATATATATATATATATATATATATATATATATATATATATATATATATATATATATATATATATATATATATATATATAGATAGATAAACACTAGAATACTCCTAGAGTATTTTAACTAAAATACTCCCACGTTTATAGCTCGCCACGTGTCCTCCCCCACCTTCCCCATCTTTTCCACGCCAAGACAGACTTGCAGATACATTATAGTAAATGTATGCATCGATTGTAGTAAAACTACACGTAACAAATAGTAAAGATAGACCGAATTTAGTATCCATGACCCATGTGGTGGGGGATGACGCGAGCAATTTAATCTAGTTTTTCACTATGGTTTTTAATTGAAAATCCGATGATAAACCGTTTCCACTTTTGTATTCGTTGTATTTTTTCGAACAAAACTAGACCGGTCTCACTTTTTAAAACTTTACTTTACTATAATCATGAACAAGCTTTACTATATTTTGTATATACTTTACTACTTCTCTGTGTACAGTGTTTCGCGTGTACAGTAACGTGTTTCGTGTACAGTACTGTTTACGTAACACGTATAGTAAAGTCTTTTGCAAGAAATAGTAAAGTACTGTTAGACTTATAGTAAAGCAAAGTTTTTGCAGAAAAGAGGCAGAGATGGCGGCGGCGGCAGGCATGCAGCATACCGGCGCCTCGCCGTGATGGCTATCGCCGACCTTGGCTGCGCCATCGCCCCAACGTTGCTGTTTCATGGCGTCCGGCGCCTCAGCCGTCCTCGCTGAAAGGCGCTTGGCGGTGGCGTGAGCTGGCGGAAAACGGAGGAGGCCGGAGGGAAGCCTGGCTGCGCTGGCCGGGCGCAGGCGCGAGGAGGACGGGCGCTGTTGGGCGGGCGCCGACGCCAGAGGAGACGGGCAAGCGTCAGACAGCCCACAGCCGGGCGCGAGGAAGACGGGCGGCGGCGTCGGTCAAGCAGGCGGCAGCACATGAGCTGTGAGCGGCGCCACTGGAGGCAGGGAGCGCAATGACGGTGGCGCATGGCGTCAGCGCGAGGAGGACGGGCAAGGCTTGGCCGGGCTGGAGGAGGGGCAACGGCCATGGAGGCAAGCGCCGAGCCAAGGGAGAGAGAGAGGAGGAGGCGCACGGGATGAGGAGGGAAGGGACACGTGGCAGCTAATAAACATATGAGTATTTTAGTTAAAATACTCCTAAGAGTATTTTAGTGCTATATATATATATATATATATATATATATATATATATATATATATATATATATATATATATATATATATATATATATATATATTGGCTATATGAATAATCAGTTGGTCCGTGAGTATGAGTTCAAAGTTATTTGCTCTCATTTTTCAATATATACGCAGATTATAGAAAGTAAGAGAACACATACATACATACATTATAACACCCATGTTGTAGTGTGTAATACAATAAAAAGGAAAAATAAAAGCTAATTTTAAAAGTCAGGAACCACTGAAATCTTTTGCAGCTATGAAGGCGGTAGACCCCTCGTCGATTGACAAAGAAGGCACAATCTCCTAATTAATAGCAAAACAAAGAAGGCACAATCTCGTAATTAATAGCAAAACAACTGATGCACAAACCTGTTTTGTCTGGTCTAACAAAACATACAATGGATAAAATAGTATGAAAACCTGCTATGCCTACTTTGGTGGAAATCATACCTGTATGCTACACAAAAATAAATAAATGAGTAATTTGGCACTTTGTAATATAGAGAAGGCAAAGAATTCATGAGGCATGCTAAAAAATGACATTTTTACATGCTTTGCTCTAATCTAAAAAAGGCAGAAGCAAATATACTTCTTTCTTTGTCAAGTACACTTGGACTCTAGGCTATTTCTCAGCTCAGTAGATATGGTGGCATCCTTCTGATTGAGTGACTGGACAAATACTCTAAAAGAACTGATCCAACCCTAGACTTTCTCTTCACGGCTTATACTAAAGAAAATATGTATAATTAAATTATGTTGTTCTGTGTCTTTCAAAGCAACCTAAGGATCATATTAGGGACATATCTAATTTACCTTCAATGGCTTTTGTAACTTTTAAGAACCTTGACTGTAATAGTGAGCTGGACATAACCATCATCAGTGTGCATGCTGATGATATGCATCAGCACAGATCTCCCATTTTACCTAAAAAAAAAGTTCATTGGAACATTTCATTTAACCTAACAAAAGATATCGCAGAGGTAAATAAACAATGTAACCACCTAAATTGGTTGTCGATAGAACTCTCAGATCTCTAATCAACTCAAGGAGATCCAAGTAAATACATATAAGTGATTACAATGTGAAATAAAAATAAACTTGGAAGCTAGATGCTTGGTTTCAGAGCTAGCCCTAAGTATGCCTAGAATGGAGCTTTATCAAATACGTAGCAAAGCTCCTAGATGACATAACATTAACATTGGTTCACTAATCCTAACTGCAATGATATATCTTTAAACAGTAAGAAAAGTCTTGGCAAAGAGCAAGAAAATATCGCATGGGCAAATCAGATATTTAAAAAATAGAGCAAGAAAAGCTTGTAACATCTGGTAGTAAGCAAAAGCAGTAATGCCCTCAAAGGATCCCATAGAAAAGTAAAGCAGTTAAAAAACCCTTTAACATGCAGCCCAACAGAACATACATATGTTGATCACAGCAATCAGAACAAACGGCTAAGTTCTAAAGTGATCAGTGGCACCAATTGTATGACATGAAAATATTCAATGGGATCTGTGACCCAAAATATTTCAGTGATCCATGGTATGCTCGAGTGACCAGTGATCCATGGTGCGCTTGATGGAGATAGTGACCAGTGATCCACTTTAGATTGTTTTTGTTTGTGCCACTGATGACTTTACAACTTCAGTCATCCATGGCGCGCTCGAATTGCATCTTCAGTGTACCAGTAGCCAATATGAATGATAAAATGCATGGTAGTACATGCACGTCATGGCCACACTTGATGCAAGCATATAATTAAGGGCCATCCATGTATCCCAATTCTCCAATTGGCTATTTATCTTCTAATATGTGTAGAACCATGTATGACAATACAAATAATGAAATAAAAGAGTAAATAACAGTATGAAACATGCAAGAGAAACCATAAGTGGGGGGATAGATTGTACAATGCATGCGGAGTTGGCACTATTAAGCAGCTTGTCCTGATTATGAGGGTCTGTCCATCAGAACCGTAAGTGACAATAGATTGCGGTTAAAGGAACCAACAATACAAAGCAAAAGGTTAACAAAACTAAATTTAGAATTGACACCAGTAGAAGGTTCAACATGCCGACCACACGCCTGACGGTGAGTGGGAGTGAGTGTTTATGTGTTAGCATATTGAGAGGGATAGAAGGGTGAGATTAAGAGAGGCAAAGCACAAACAAAAGCGATCAACTCATATATATGAAAGGTAAATAAAATAAGCTTATGCCAAATTGATGAGTTAGTGAGTTACCTTGGAGAAGCCACGGGCCACTGCTCTTGGAGGCATCCATGGACTTGAGGACCGAGAGGCCGAACCGCCCTTAATCATATCAAGAAAGCTAATTGAGGCGAGTGCTCTACCCATCGACATAGAGCTTGCGTAACAATTTTATACCCTTTTTTTCTTGCAACATGGAATATCGAAATGGCATTGCCCAAACTGTCATATATGATGTCTTTTATATTGTTAGATCATGACCTTTTAGAAGGCATTGGTTATCATTTCCAACAAAAGAGAAGGATAGCACATGCATGCTACAAAATTCAAAAAGACCTCACCACCGGTACAAAACGCAAATAAAACTATACATGACACAAACTTTAGCTGCAGCAAGATCTCCGGTGTTGAAACAAAACAATAGTATGAGCCAGGGGCCTACATATATTGGTGACCAACAAACAGTCAAAGAATATGCACCGTGCACAATAATATGCATGAACCTTCTAATACATTTAGATGTTGAAATTAAGATCAAACAAACGAATAGATTTAGTAACCAATAATATGCTACGGTTTGGCTAAGGAGACAATCTACTATAACGCATTATGGCTCGATTAGCTGGCAATCAATTTCGCATAAACATACCTATAGGGCCAAGTGATCGATTGTTGTCTTATATCACGGCGCAAAACCGTCAAATCCATGGCCTTCCATGGAGTGGCAAAAAATGGACGGAGCCATATATGGTCTTTGGCTTGTTTAAGGGAGGCAATCTACCATAAACCTACCAGCCAGTACAATGATTCTGCGGTCCAACTTGTCTCCAAAGTTATTAAATGTTTCTTCCCCGCAAGGATGACATGTTGCTGTTAAGGGTTAGAACTCGTGGAAATCAGTGAAACCTGCAACTTGTGTGCATACCAATTAATGACATCGTAGCCATGAGATATTGCTATCTTTTGGGATCTTAATACAAAATATCTGTATGCATCTGACACATTCGTGTGGTTATTATTGAACCTGTATACCATTAAAGAATATCACTATTGGATTAAATGATTGATACCAGAGAATGAGCAATTTATATTGTAATCATAAACAAAAAAAATTGTGAAGGCACATCTGATAAAATACCATACGATGAGTTTTTTTTAAAGAACATACCATTCCTTAATGTGGGGTGTTGCAGCCCACCAGCCTGAAATTCAAAGAAAAGAAAATGAAATTAATATCTATATTCATTGTATAAATGTATAGTATACTATAGCTACTGTGAGTCGATGCTTCTGCTTACTTGTATTGACTTCATCACCACCTAAGTGCGCAAATTTGAACTTAAAAACCTTGCTAAAATCTGAAAGGTATAAAAATTTAAGAAGCCTGTTAGTCTACCGAGTATAGTTACTATTTTCTATGAACAATATAACTGAATCTAGATAACACAGCCAAAGATATATGATGATCACTTGAAAGAATTCCATCAATGACTTGGAAAGTAAAGTTGTTACTAACATCAAGTGGTTCTTTGCAGCTATCTGATGGCTGTAAGTTCAAGCCTCCCATGGACTAATTGATTTTGGTAATTGATGGCAACTAGGCCGTATAGCTGGAACGCCAAGGATAAGGACCTTTGTTTAATAGTTCTTCTATTTTCCTTGTGTGCGTCTTTAGCTCAATTACATCTCTCTGGTTGCAGGATCCCATTGAGCACAGGTCATGCGGGTTTAGGTCTTTGGGGTTCCGAGAGTGTCAGGTGTTAGTTTTGAGAGAACCATCTAGAGCGAATCCACCTGTCTAGCTTCAAGAGAGTTCGGGGGAGTGACAGCTGTCCAGGGTTTCGTAGCCGCCAAGTTCCCAAGCCAAATATTCTGTTTAGGCGCGAAACCTCCCGCCCAAATGATTTGAACCTTCCACTGTGTCCACAAATCGACAAACGTATCCCAAGATCCGAGGCGTGATGACGAGAGGGGGCGAGAGAAGCTAAGTCCGAAGGGATGTGCAAAATAGACCTCGCTTGACGGGTCCGATACTTATTTGACGGCGTCCGGAGAGATCAAGCCAACCTCTGGCTAAGCCCCGAACTCACACTCACTGTCGGACGGCGTCCGGCCGTTCTTGAAAGCGTCCGAAGCCAGCCGATTCCCAACAAACTAGCTCAAAATATGGCTAAGTCCCAGGTTCACAGCCACTGTCGGACGGCGTCCGACCGCTACCGGACGGCGTCCGGTGAAGTAGAAAAACGAGGCGAGGACCCTCGGACGGCGTCTGGCGAGCGTCCGACGGCGGGCATCCTTACTGTCGGACGGCGTCCGATCCGGACCGGACAGCGTCCGACTACGGCTAATCCCGCGACTAAACACCTGGTGGGCACTGTTTCAGACGCTGCTTAGCTCACTCGTCGGACGATCCGACGAGCCTACCGGACGGCGTCCGACCAAGTTCAAAAATTGGCGTGACCCACTGTCGGACGGCGTCCGACGGTAACCGGACAGCGTCCGATCGAGTGATCTGAATCTCGCGATTTAATCTGGACCGTCCAGTTCTAGGGTTTCACCTTGGGGCTATAAATAGGGGCTAGGAGCAGGGGAGAAATTTGAGAGAGCCTACCCTAGCAGCCACCTATTGCCTTAGCCACCTAGAGAGCTCCTCCCATGGTTCCTACCTCCATCTAGGGTTCCATGTGCTTGTGAGATTGAGGGAAAAGGAGTGAGGAAGAAGAAGAGAGCATCCCCTAGCCTCCTCCTCGTCGTCTCCAAGGTTTGTACCCTCTCCATGGTTGCCTTGCCATCCTCCATGGTGGGTTGAGGGTTGAGTGTCTCCGGTCGTGTGCTCTTGGGATTCTTGCCACCGGGAGACATCGTCGTCGCCGAAGCTTCATCAAGCTGCATCATGAGTAAACCCTTCTCCATGAAGGTCACCGTGCTTCCCACGGTGCTTCCTCTCCGTTCGTCGGGATGTGCAAAGTCCGCCGTGTGTCGGCGGCCATCTCCGTGTGTCGGAGGTGCCAACATGTCCGTGTGTCGGATCCAAATCCTCCATGTGTTGGGGGTACCTCATGTGTTGAGGTGAAACCCACCGTGTGTCGGTGGTCGGTGCCGTGTGTCGGCGCCAGGTGTGAGAGCTCTCGATGTGAGAGAACTCGCTTAGTGTGAAGGTTTGGAGCTCGCCTACCATGTGTTGGTGAAGAGCTACCACGAGTGGATTGAGGGCTAGGAACGAAAGGGTTCCGACTTCTCTGTGTGAGAAGTTTCCTCAACGGAGACGTAGGTGTTCATGTGTTGAGCACCGAACTTCGGAAACAACTCGGTTTGCGCCTTCTTGTCTCATTCATTTACTTCGCACATCAACTTGATCGCTTGCATGTGAGTGCCATCGAGCCTCCTAGTAGTCGCTTGTGTCTCATTGTGATCGCTTCGCAACTAGACTCTAAATCCATCGATAGCTTGGGTTCCTAATTTGACTAATTAAGCAAGCTTAATTGAGTGAAATAAAATTTGAAAAGAGCGATTCACCCCTCTCGCCTAGGATCCTTACAAGTGGTATCGAGCTCGGGTCTCTAGTTGCTTAACCGCATAGAGATGGCCGACGGGGTAGTGTAGTGGCAATAGGATTCCTCTGCTTAGTGGCACTAATTTTGGTTTTTGGAAGTTGCGCATGAAAGTATTTCTCCAAGCCATGGGAATGGATGTTTGGAGGGTTGTAGAGTCTCCTCATGGTGTCACACTCACTAACAACATACCGCCACACTGCACAAAACAAACTCTTAGAGACCGATGCTAAGGCTATGAACGCTTTGTTTTGTGGTTTGAGCATGGAGGTCTTGATAGAGTTAGCAATCTCACTAGTGCACACGACATATGGATCACACTCATTGAGATTCACGAGGGCACTTCTGCTGTTAAGGAGGGTAGACTAGTAGTTGTCAAAGAGCGTTATGATCGGCCTGAATGCTTCCAAATGAGAATGTCAATGCTATGTTTACTCGCTTAACCCCATCCTTAACGAGCTTAAGGGCTCGGTCTGCTTGTTGCAAATGATGAAGTGTGCAGGAAGATGTCATGGATCCTCCTCAAGAAGGACTACAGGGACATCATCACCTATCTCACCAACAACGTGACGTGGAGAAGCCGGCACCCACGCCTTTGCTCAAGAAGATCACCGCACATGAGATGATGCTTCTCAATGATCCAGAGGATTCCCCGCTCAAACAAAGAATCAAGTGATCGCCTCAAGGCTAGTGGATCCAAGCGAGTGATCCCAAGTCAAGTCAAGCCGAGAATGAGGTGAGATGACATGGAGCGAGATCGAGGTTGGCTTCCAACACTTTGGCCTGTTCATGAAGCAAGTGGCAGTTCATGAACAAGAATGGCTATGGTGGCGGGAAGAGGATGAGCAGAACTCACATGCATCATACCGATGCTATGAGTGTCGAGAAGGGACATATTGCTCGATGTGTCCTCGGAAGGGCAATACCAAGTACAAGGACAAAGGAAGGGAGAAGGGTGATGGCGAGAAGCCAAGACAGAAGGACTACAAGAAGAATCCCGTAAGTCGGATTCAAGGTCGCTCCTCACAAGGCAAGAGGCTAGCCTTTGTGGGGAATGGGTGACCGATGATACTCCAATGACACGCCGGTTTCAAGTGATGACGAGGAGTCAAGTGGCCAAGGATTGGCCGGTATGGCAATCACTCAGCTGTGCCACCACCGCCACCTTCCCTCCAAGATGTCTCACGGTGTCATCGAGCCTCAAGAGTGGTTCTCCGATGATGACGAGTCTGCTTCTCTACTTCCACTACACCGAGGCGACATCGACTCCGACCGACATCGCTAAGTGCCCGATGGTCAAGCCATCTAGAAATGAGGTTTGTGACTCGACTCAACCCAAGATGAGGCGGAAGTTGCTAGAGGTTACCTTGCTCAAGCACTTGACTTTCTTGAAAAGGAAAGATCAAGAAACATGAGACTTCAGGAGCGTCTTAATGACTTAAATGCTAGGTTCAATGATCTTGTGTCTAAGCATGAATCACTAGAAACTGAACATGACTCCATGATGGGTTCTAGTAATGCTATGACTAAGAAAACAAGTGTGCTAGAAGAAGAGAATAGGGCTATGAATAAGTCGGTAGAACATCTCCTTGCTACAATTCATAAGCTTAGGGCTAGTAATGAGCGGCTTCTAGCCGATAATGCTTCCATGATTGCTTTGCCTGTTGCTCAATCTGTTGATGTCCCTGATTGTCATGCTTTGGTTGATGTTTTGCCTGCTATCTTGCCTGTTCCTAGTGATACTGTTGATGATGCTCTTGCATGTTCCATAATTGTTGCACCTCGTAGGGTTGATAGCTCTACTTCATGTGATGATTTGATTGACTTGACCCTGATTGCTTCTAGCTCTAGTGGTTCCTCTAACAATGCTCATGACTGTACTCCTGATAATTGCAAATTTGCTTTAGCTGCTAGGGAATTAGCTATTGAGAATGGTGAACTTAGAGCTAAACTTGAAAAATTTGATAAAGGACTTGGAAAGTGCTATGAGGGTAGTCTAGCCTTGGATAAGATGCTCAAGGAACAAAGAAAACCTTCCTTAAAGAGTGGCTTGGGTTTTACCCCTGAGAAGCCAAAGGGGAGGAAGAAATCCAGTGTTCCTCGAGCATCCGCCAAGAGGGCAAGGTTACCATCATGCTCATCCCAAGAAGAGAAGCAACTCTGGGTCTAACAAATTGCACACTAGCAACAATGCTCCTAGGATGCACAATGGACACCGCACATGGAAAGGACCTCCTAGGCACTATAACTCCACATGGCAACAAAGAAATCATAGTGCCTGGCAATATGGTCCTAAGTATAACACTTGGCATTCACCTAGGCAAAACTTCTGGCATGGTCCTCCTAGGCACAACAATGTTAGACCAATCCCTCCTAGGAACCAAAATCGCAACACTCCCAACCACACACAACCAAGAGTTCCTAGAGCACATTCTGAATTATACGGTCACTACCTGCTCAAGAAAAATGTTCAAGGTAGGATGACTGCTAGATTTGTTGGGCTCAAGGCTGAGAATGAGCACAAGGCACATGTTTGGGTGCCCAAGTCATTGATTGATCGCTTTGCTCTGTTGCTTCTAGCTTGAAGGTTAACCCTCGGGACCTCCTGTGGGTCCCCGAGTCACATAAGTGATCTTCTCATTTGACAGTGAACTATGGAGTGGAGGGTGCCATTGATCATCGACAGTGGTGCACCCAACACATGACCAAGCAACCCCTGTTGTTCACCTCAATAGGGAGGAAGGCAAGATTCCCCAAGGTCACTTTTGGAGATGGAAGCAAGAGCAAGGTACTTGGAGTTGGAAAGGTAGCAATCTCTTCCGATCTTTCAATTGACAATGTGTCGCTAGTAAAAACTTTGAGCTATAATCTTCTCTCTGCTGCCCAAATATGTGATTTGGGGTTCCATTGTAATTTCTCACCGAGAGAGCTTGTTGGTTTTGGACAAAATGAAAATCTTGTGTTTAAAGGCTTTCGGTTTGAAAACTTGTTTCTTGTGAACTTTAATGAACTGCCGCAGATCCGTCTCGACTTGCCTTGTCGCCAAAGTCTCTCTTGGTTGGCTTTGGCATAGGCGTCTTGGGCATGTCGGCATGGCAAATTTGAAGAAACTTTTCAAAATGAGTTGATTCTCGGGGTGCAAGATGTGACATTCGAGAAAGACAAGCTATGCGAGATGTCTGTCGGTGCCAGCAAGCAAGTGGCAAGCTCACATCCTCGCCAAGAATGTCATGTCTACATCTCGACCTCTCGAGCTTATACACATGGATCTTTTGGGCCAACAACATATGTGAGTATCGGGGAAATCTTTATTGCCCGGTCATTTTTGATGACTTCTCCGATACACTTGGGTTTTCTTTTACCCGATAAAACTCCAACCGGAGATGTTTTCAAAAAGTTTGTAAAGAAAGCCCAAAATGCTTTTGAGTGTACCTCAAGAAGGTGAGAAGTGACAATGGAACGGAGTTCACTAACACTTCGCTGAGTCGCTCGTGATGAGTTAGGGATTGATCACCGTTCTCACCACCTACACCCTCAAAGAAATGGGGTAGTTGAGAGGAAGAACAGGACGCTCATTGAGATGGCAAGGACAATGTTAGATGAGTACAAGACTTCACATCTGCTCGGGTCAAGCAATCAATACTGATTTTGTCATCGCATCAACAGTCAGTACCTTCACAAGCTTCAAGAAGACGCCCCACGAGCCGCTTGGGGAAGACGACCCAATGTCTCCTACTTGTGGTTTTTGGTCGCAAGGTCTACATCAAGAAGAAGCGGGAGCACTTGGGCAAGTTCCAGTAGAGTGGACACGGAGTCTTCTTGGGATATTCACCGGAGGGTCTTCCTTCAGGTGTACAATGAGAACAAGTGGTCGATTGAAGAGACCAGTGATGTGAAGTTCGACGAGTCGAATGGAAGTCAAGGGAGCATGAGAACACGGATGATGTGGATGGTGAGCATTGGCTAGAGCGGTGGAGGAGATGCGGTGGTGATGTGAGACCGTAGAGGTTCAGAGGAGACCGAGGTTGTTGCTCCACCCTCACACCGAGCGAGTACTGTAGTCGGGAGCTTCACCTCAAAGCGGTTAGCTCAAGCCTTGATCAGATTCCAGAGGCAGAGACAAGATGTGAGCCGATGCGTAATCGATGAGCTACCACCCCGCTTGATCAAGACCCATCACACCATTGCTCGTGATCACCCGGTGATCAAGTGATTGGGGACTTGACTCACGGTGTGCAAACAAGGTCTAGGACGGCCACCTTCGTGAGCACACGGCGCTTGTGTCTCGAGCTTGAGCCAAAGAAAGTGGAGGAGGCAATCGAATGACCCAGATCGGATCAATGCGATGCACGAGGAGCCGAACAATTTTGAGAGAAACAAAGTCCGGACTTTGGTAAAGAGGCCGAGCGATCGCAACGTGATTGGCACCAAGTGGGTATTCAAGAACAAGCAAGATGAGTTTGGATTGGTGGTGCGCAACAAGGCTAGGTTGGTCGCTCGTGGCTTCACACGATCGAGGGTATAGATTGTGGAGACACCTATGCTCCCGTGGCCCATCTCGACGCTATTAGACCGCTTGTGGCGTTTTCACGTGCCACAACA
Source organism: Raddia guianensis (assembly GCA_036346415.1). Lineage (NCBI taxonomy): Eukaryota > Viridiplantae > Streptophyta > Magnoliopsida > Poales > Poaceae > Raddia > Raddia guianensis. Next base: position 45,551,334 of record CM070536.1, on the reverse strand, counting down.
TCGCTCTCAAGCGGATGGATGTGAAGAGTGCTTTCTCAACGGGTACATAGGAGAGCTAGTGTATGTGGAGCACCTCCGGTTTGAAGATTCACGCCACCCGATCATGTGTACAAATTGTCAAAAGCTTTGTATGGTCTCAAGCAAGCACCTGTGGCATGGTATGAAAGATCGAGGGACTTCCTCATCGGCAAGGGATTCACGGTTGGAAGGGTCGACTCGACACTATTCACCAAGGTGGTGGATGGAGACCTGTTCTCGTGCTGTGTATGTGGATGACATTATCTTGGCAAAGACAAATGAGTCCTTGGTCAAAGAGTTCACGACATGATGAGCAAGGAGTTCGAGATGTCGATGATGGGCGAGTTGAACTTCTTCTTGGGATTTCAAATCAAGCAACTCAAGACCGGACATTCATATGCCAAGAGAAGTACATCCACGACCTCCTCAAGCGCTTAAGATGGATGACAAAGAAGCCAATCCGGACACCAATGGGAACGAATCGCCACCTCGACCTCGACAAAGAAGGTAAATATGTCGACCAAAAGCTTTACCGTTCCATGATTGGTGCTTTGCTCTATTTGACTGCATCTAGGCCGGACATCATGTTTAGTGTGTGCATGTGCGCTAGATCTCAAGCCTCCTCTAGACAAATGCATATGACTGCTGTGAAACGAATACTTCGATACCTGAAACACACACCTAGCATAGATCTTTGGTTCCCGAAGGGTGCGCGGTTTGAGCTCCTAGGCTATTCTGACTCAGATTATGCCGGGTGCAAGATTGATCGCAAAAGCACTTCCGGGGCATGTCACTTCTTGGGTAGGTGTCTTGTGTCTTGGGCGTCAAAGAAACAGAACTCCGTGGCGCTATCTACCGCTGAGGCTGAGTATATAGCGGCGGGGAGTTGTTGTGCACAATTGCTTTACTTGACACAATCACTGTTTGACTTTGGGCTAAAACTTGACCATGTGTCTCTTCTATGCGATAACGAGCGCGGTGAAGATAGCGTGCAACCCGGTCCAACACTCACGGACCAAGCACATTGATGTCCGTCATCATTTTCTTCGGATCATGTGACAAAGGGCGACATTGTGCTTGAGCACGTGCTTGACAGAGGACCGACTTGCCGACATATTCACCAAGCCACTCGATGAGGCACGATTCTGCAAATTGAGAAATGAGTTAAACATCTTAGATAAGTCAAACATTGCCTGAGTTGATCGCGTTGCCTGAGTTGATCGCGTGGCTATGTCATTCATTGTAAATCTTTTAAGCCAGTTTGAGTATTTAGGTGCCTTGCTTGTTATACTAAGTGCTATTCATTGCCTAGATGTTCATCACTTGATTTTGATAGCTATAGTATGTGTTCATTCTGTCACTAGCTCAACTTGTGCTTAACTCAATATATCATGTAATTGAAAGCCATGAGCTTGTGTTAGGAGAGCTATAGCTTCTAGTGTCATTTGATTGCTCTGAACTCTTTGATTGATCATGTACTTCTTAGTTTAGAGTGTGTCTCTCCATTTTGCACATGTCTTTACTTCGCAAATTCGAGCAATTGTGAGAAAATGTTGAGCCATATTTACAAAAAAATTTGCTAAAATATGTTTAAGCATGTCTCACCAATGACTCCTTGATGAGATAGCTTGCCATCGCACTAGGCATGAACTTAGGGGGAGCTTTGGATGACCGAGACGTTCACCTTCGTGTCATTTGGGTGGCGTCGCCTATGGTTTGAGACATGGCAATTTGAGAAAATTCAAGGTTCAAAATGCTAAACCTTTCAAAATGAGCTCAACCAAAATGTTTTGGTCTCAAATAGGCTTGGTGATAGCTAGTGTAGCTTGGAGCGCATTTTCTAGTGCTATGGTGCATCATGTGTCCATTCGAAGTTTTGGAGCAACTCTTGATACTTCTCGCTATTGTTCATCTTATACTTGCTCTAGGTCATAAATAACTTGAATCACACATTTAATAATTGGGCTTTAGTTGATCTTGTGACATTGTGACCTTGAGATGGCTAGATTTTGAGTGTGATGAACTTATGGGCATCGTGCACTAGTACAACTTCCAACGCTTCATTTGCTAATCCCATACTTTGCTACTTTCTGGTTATTGATGCCAAAGGGGGAGAAATTAGTGCAAATCCATGTTTTGGGCATTACCATGTTTTGAGATGCAAAGGTGGGATAATGGAATTTGGGGTGTTTACAAGTGGTAGACTTAGGAGATGTTTTGCTCCTAAAATGAAAATGTGTTAGGTTACAAGTGGTAGACTTAGGAGATGCTTGGCTCCTAGGATGAAAAATAAGGATGGAGATGCTTTGCTCCATGTGATGTGATGGTACTATCGTGTCTTACAAATGGTATGCACTGATTTAGGGGGAGCTCTTGTTTATGCGTACATTGCATTTTATTCGTTGGCCTAGTCTTGGATATTGTGTTTTTACTGGGATGCAATGCTTCTGAGCTAACCCATTGCACCAGAGATTGTATTTGTGCCTTGTCATGTTGGATTTGCAGGTGTTGTCATCAATTACCAAAAAGAAGGAGATTGTAAGTTCAAGCCTCCCATGGACTAATTGATTTTGGTAATTGATGGCAACTAGGCCGTACAGCTGGAACGCCAAGGATAAGGACCTTTGTTTAATAGTTCTTCTATTTTCCTTGTGTGCGTCTTTAGCTCAATTACATCTCTCTGGTTGCAGGGTCCCATTGAGCACAGGTCATGCGGGTTTAGGTCTTTGGGGTTCCGAGAGTGTCGTGTTAGTTTTGAGAGAACCATCTAGAGCGAATCCACCTGCCTAGCTTCAAGAGAGTTCGGGAGTGGCAGTTGCCAGGTTTCAGAGCCGCCAAGTTCCCAAGCCAAATATTACATTTAGGCGCCAAACCTCCCGCCTAAATGATTTGAACCTCCTTGTGTGTCCACAAATCGACAAACGATCCCAAGATCCGAGGCGTGATGACGAGAGGGGCGAGAGGCTAAGTCCGGAAGGATGTGCGAATAGACCTCTCGCTCGGACGGGTCCGATACTTATCGGACGGCGTCCGGAGAGATCAAGCCAAATTCCGCTAAGTCCCGAAATCACTTCACCGCCGGACGGCGTCGATAGCGATCTTGACAACGTCCGACAAGCAGCGATTCCCAACAAACTAGCTCAAAATATGGCTAAGTCCTGTGTTCATACCATCGTCGGACGGCGTCGACCGCTACGGACGGCGTCCGGTGAAGTAGAAAACGAGGCGAGACCCTCGGACGGCGTCTCGCGAAGGCCCGACGGCGGGCATCTTATTGCCGGACGGCGTCCGATCCGGACCGACGGCGTCCGACTACGGCTAATCCTGCGACCAAACACTGGGAGCCTGTTCAGACTGCTGCTTAGCTCACTGTCGGACGATCCGACGAATCCCACGGACGGCGTCCGACCAAGTTCAAAATTGGCGTGATTCCACTGCCGGACGGCGTCCGACGGTAATCGGACTGACGTCCGATCGAGTGATCTGAATCTCGCGATTTAATCTGGACCGCCCAGTTCTAGGGTTTCACCTTGGGGCTATAAATAGGGCTAGGAGCACGGAGAAATTTGAGAGAGCCTACCCTAGCACCACCTATTGCCTTAGCCACCTAGAGAGCTCCTCCCATGGTTCCTACCTCCATCTAGGGTTCCATGTGCTTGTGAGATTGAGGGAAAAGGAGTGAGGAAGAAGAAGAGAGCATCCCCTAGCCTCCTCCTCGTCGTCTCCAAGGTTTGTACCTCTCCATGGTTGCATTGCCATCCTCCATGGTGGGTTGAGGTTGAGTGTCTCCGGTCGTGTGCTCTTGGGATTCTTGCCACTGGGAGACATCGCTGCCGCCGAAGCTTCATGCTGCATCATGAGTAAACCCTTCTCCGTGAAGGTCACCGTGCTTCCCACGGTGCTTCCTCTCCGCTCGTCGGGGTGTGCAAAGTCCGCCAGGTGTCGGCGGCCATCTCCGTGTGTCGGAGGTGCCAACGTGTCCGTGTGTCGGATCCAAATCCTCCATGTGTTGGGGGTACCTCATGTGTTGAGGTGAAACCCACGTGTGTCGGTGGTCGGTGCCGTGTGTCGGCGCCGTGGGTGAGAGCTCGCATGTGAGAGAACTCGCCTGTGAAGGTTTGGAGCTCGCCACCATGTGTTGGTGAAGAGCTACCACGAGTGGATTGAGGGCTAGGAACGAAGGGTTCCGACTTCTCTGTGTGAGAAGTTTCTCAACGGAGACGAGGTGTTCATGTGTTGAGCATCGAACTTCGAAACAACTTCGGTTTGCGCCTTCTTGTCTCATTCATTTACTTCCGCACATTAACTTGATCGTTTGCATGTGAGTGCCATCGAGCCTCCTAGTAGTCGCTTGTGTCTCATTGTGATCGCTTCCGCAACTAGACTTTAAATCCATCGATAGCTTGGGTTCCTAATTTGACTAATTAAGCAAGCGAATTGAGTGAAATAAAATTTGAAAAGAGCCGATTCACCCCCCCTCTCGGCCTAGGATCCTTACAATGGCCATAATGATGGGTAGTCAACACCCCTAAAAAGGTGCGATGCTCACAATTTTCAGCCATCATTACTGCCATGTATTCTATATAAATATTCCAGATAAACTAATATGCATGTTGTGAATTCTCCTGCAAGGTTTTTTGACTTTGGAGCACATTTTGTGCTACAAAATATTCCATGTAATTATGGGCCATAGTATTCATTTATTTCAGAAGCATCATTGAATAACATAAAATGTCTTACCATGATAGAGCATGGCAGAACATCAACCTCACCAAGATGCTTACACCTCGCTTTTTCAAAGATATCTCGAAAGGTATGGATAAGTTATCTTAACTTTGGAAATTCTTTACGCACAATCAGAACGAGATTGCTATCTGATTACACTACTTTGCCAAAGTGCATATCCACTTAGCGGCGGTTGGGCTGCGGTGTGCGACCACACGCCGGAGCCGGCGAAAAAGACAGAGGAAGCGGCGGCGAGAGAGGAGGCGCGCCAATGAAGAAGAGGAGTCGGTACCGCCGATCCGCCATCGATGGGAGGTCGATGCCGAGGAGGAGGAGGAGGAGGAGGAGGAGGAGATAGATGGAGGCACCGCCGATGAAGAGAGAGAAGCGGCCTACCTGGCGCCGCTGATGAGGAGGAACGACGGCGCTGAAGCGATGGCGAACCGCCGAGAGGAGGAGAACTCCAGATCCAACAAACCTAGGTCCATTGTGGATCGATTTGGCGGCCGCTGTGGAGAGGGGCACGCGTGCTTGCGTGCGGACGGAGGAAGGGCGGCGCCATGAGGAAGCTTGGCAAACATGAGCTACTGGAAGTCATGAGAGACGGCGGCGGTAGGAGAACCCTTGGCTTCTCTCTCGCGAGAACGCCGGCATTGGATGGATCCGCCGCCGATCGTACGGGCGGAAATAAATGGGGCGACGTGGCCGAAACGGGCAGAAAAACATGCCACGTGGCCAGCCGGGGCGACCTCAACCCGTGCTTGTACTATAGACTAGAGGTAAGCGGCACGCTGCTTAGGTCGACGTCGATGTCGATTGTCACAAAAGTCTTGACGCTCTAAAATTAGAAGTATATGAACACGTATTTATACATAAGGGGTCATATCCTAACATAAAAGAGTAGCTCTAAGTCATAAGATTGCTTCAGATCAGACAAAAACTTCCCTATAAAAAATGATCGCATCTTGCACTTCACAAAAATATCCACATCCAATACGGTTTTTTGCAGCCATATTGTGCATCATTATAATAAGCAATAATTGGTGTTTAATGAAATAAACAATGGGACCAAACACTAATAAAATAAACAACATGTTCAGACAATTTTTGTGAAATAGAGCCAGCTTAAGCCTGTTCGTCCTAGGGTATGCAGCAAACAGGAAAGTAGTAGAGAAGACATGCCCTTTTTTAGTACCTCCGTACCTGTTCATAGAAAAGTAAAACACCAAGCGAAGGGTGAGGCAAAACATTTATAGGTATTTGGTGAAATGCATTGGTACTAAGCTCTAAATGCATGATAAGCTGCTATCAAAATGCATTTAGGAAATAACTGAGGCTGGCATGGAGAAATCAAACTAAAATAACATGAAAAAAAACATTGTGCAGTCCATTTTTTTTGCGCACATGAGAAAGCCTGAATTTAATACATGAATATCCACGCTTAAACCTCTTGCTTCAGTACAAACAAAACCGCCTGGTGGCAAAGTAGCTCCAGCAAACCTCTTGATTTAGGCTTTTGGACGATATATATGGTTAAATAAACCTTCATAGACTGATTCAGCTACATAAATAAAAAAAACTCAAATGGCTATAAAAGCTATGACGGATACCATAAAAAGTTTGTTCTAGAGCACCTCCTGTTCTTGTCAAGATTTATAACATGCTCTCTATTGAGCCTGCCAAAGCATACCAATTAGTAAACAATGATATGTTCTCTAAAATGGGTATGAGCCAAAGCTCCTCTGATGAGGGTACTATGTTATGTTCAAAACTAATTACAAAAAATGGCATGTTCTCTAAGATCGGTATGAAACAAAGCTCCTCTAATGAGGGTAAAGATCAGGATGATGAAGATTCCAGTTATTCATCAATTATATCTGGACTTTCAGCAAAGCAGCCCATTTTGAGAAGTATGCATGAGCAGTAAAAGAATTAATTATTGCATGAGGCTGAAATTCATATATGATCTATCAAATAAAGAAATAACAATTGTGATTATTAAACTAATACGACAAAAGGAGCACCAAAATACATATGTAAATTTGTTTTGGCAGCACAAAACGGAGCAAAACACATATATGTTTCTTAAAAAATTAGCAGCAGTAAGAAGAGCAGTACAGATTAGAATCTGGTATTCCCCTGTTTAGCAAAGGTGTTTCTCTGCAAAGGCGATATATTTTCGTACAGTGTAATGACAATTACTAATGAGGTAGCACAGATCATTTAGCTGCTAACTGCTAGCATGCACATAGAGTAGGGTCGGCGGTGGCAGCATCAGCAGCTAACTACCAATTGATGGATCGATGCATGGATGCAAACCCTACAGGGCACCCAACTGAAACTAAACCAAATGAATTAAGGAGGTTTTGAGTTTACTGATTGCAACATGTGGCTGGTCGATGATGTAGTTTAAAATTTGAGGTTACTTAAAAGTAGGAAGTGTTCTTCCTACTGAACAGAAGCAATGGTTGGCAATAGGCTGGTCACATGAGGGAAAAATGACTCGCTACAGAAATATTCAGGTAGCAATACATGCACTGCATTGTTTAGGTGACAAAGGTCAATTATAATTTATCTACTTCTTTTAACATGTTAGATTATTTAAATTTGCAAATTCCAGTCTATGATTTTCAAACAATTTCTGAGTAGATTATGTATATCTATAACCTTTACTAAATATATATCAAGTAGAGTTTAACTATGAATGAAACAAAGGCCTGAGATCACTCATAGCAAGAATGCTTTTCCATTACTTAGTACTTACCCAGTGGAATAACAAATATTGTTTTAGATCTTTCAAAGGACAGACCGAACATGATCAATATAAAAATTTAGGGTTTTGTAATTAGTAGCATGGAGAAAAATTGTTGCAGGAAAAGGAAATGTATGGGGGCAAAATTAGTACCTCGTATTTAGGAAATTATACTATATAGGTTGACATCACCCACTCAAAAGTGATAGGTTTACTGCATTTTTTTTGTGCCATTTCATCGAACATCTTCAAGGCATTGATGGGCATGTGACTGCAGACCTATCCATACACAGATCTGTAGTAGCAACAACCATTCACTTGCACAAAATCAAAAAGACGAAGGAGCAGAAGCAACGTGCTAATGCACAAAATCAACCAAAGAAGATGAGGGGCAGACCTGCAGACGGGAGGAGAAGGCATGGCGACGCCGGGATGCCGAGGCGGCGCTAGCAGCAGGAGGCGGCAACGCGTCTGGTGGGAGAAGAGGGGGAGTGAGGTGCCCAAGGCAGGCCGGCAGCGGCGCCACTGGGTCTGTCCTCCGCAAAGCCGCTCCGGATAAGGCCTCCCAGGGGCCGAGCGTCGTCGTTCTCCTGCGGTGGAAGCTGCTCAGCTTCCAGGGCGGTGGGGGCACTCGCGACGGACGGGGAAAGAGAGGAGGAAGGGGCGGCGGGTTGGAGGCGGAGCAGCCGAGAGAGGCGGGGAAAACAGGCAGTGGGGAGAGGACGGAGGAGCGCGTGCGGCTGTGCGGGCAGCGTATACAAAAGCGAGGCAGGGGCAACGTGGGCATGCGGGAGGACACGCGGCAGCCAAGCCGAACGGAACCCACCGCCCGTCTCAAGCCGCTGGATGATGATCGGACGACTGTGGCTATTCGAGATGACGTGGCCATAACCAGAAATCAGGCTCACAGCCGAGCTGACGTGGCCATGCCCAGCTTCCTTGCCTGGTACGGCGTATGAAGTATACTTATATGATATGAATATATATATATATATATAGAGAGATTAGGTAGCGTACTCAGAATGCGGATCATTCAAATCTCAAGTGGTTTTGAAATTTGAGGCGCTTAACAACCGATCCGAACCGTTGATCTTGTTGTCTCATCTGAAAGCGTTGTCGATGACCAAGTTTCATATTTTTTAAATTTGTTTACTATCTATTTCTTATGTTCGAAAATCAGCTTTTTTGAACGCACCACAACTAATTGGATGGTTGATTTTCAAAAATATGAAACAAATAGTAAACAAATTCAAAAAAATATGAAACTTGGTCACCGACAATGTTTCAGATGAGACGAACAAGATCAAGCAGTTCGGATCGGTTGTTATACGTCCCGAATTTGAAAACCACTCGAGAGACGAGAGATCCAGATCTCAGAGAGTACGCTAGCTAATCTCTCTCTCTCTCTCTCTCTCTCTATATATATATATATATATATATATATATATATATATATATATATATATATATATATATATATATATATATATATAGAGAATAGCTAACTGCGCTCAGGCGCTCAGTGCTCCCAGCGTTTAAGAAATTGAGATGCCTAACAAGCTGATCGAGCAGTTGATCTTGTTAAATCTTATTGAAATGTAGCCGGTGACCAAGTTTAGTATTTTTTGAATTTATTTACTATTTGTTTCTTATTTTCAAAATCAGCCTTCCAATTAGTCGTAGTGCGCTCAAAAAGCTGATTTTGTAAATAGAAAACAAATAGTAAATAAATTCAAAAAATACTAAACTTGGTCACCGGTTACATTTCAATAAGACTAACAAGATCAACGGTTCAGATCAGTTGTTAGGCATCTCGATTTGAAAACGCTATGGTGCACGGCATCTGATATCTCAAGTTGCCGATTTAGCCATTTTTCTCTCTCTCTCTCTATATATATATATATATATATATATAGAGAGAGAGAGAGAGAGAGAGTTAGGCCTTGTTTGTTTCAGATTAAATTAAATTAAATTAAATTAAATGAAAATTTGTTATTTTTGTATAAGCCAAATGATGTAATGTTTTATAGTCATTCTTGTAGGGTTTTAAATAGTACTTCTTAAAGTTTGTAAAATATTTTTTTCATAATTTTTTGAACTTGTTAAGACGTATTTTGAGGGATCACAAATGTGCTACAGTAAAACGCAACGCTACAATAATCTGAAACAAACAAGGCCTTAATGATTCCCCTAGTTTGGAAGCTTATCATGTCTTAGTTTATTTCCTTATAATGTTTAAACCATCTATAAAGGGCATAAGGAGAGGCAGAAAGGGTTATTTTGTTGCCTCCAAATTTTAGTCTTATGCGTTGCCACCAATATAACTACCCCGTGGCGTTTACTGTCAATTACCCTGGCATGACCGCCATCAAGCGGGGCGAGGGCCTTCGAGGAAAAGCACCGGCCACAACATGCCCAACAAGTCTTGTGTCATCAATTACGACCTTTAGCATTAATCAGTTAGATCATCTTTAACCTTATGCCTTTTTTCAAAACTTTTACTCCCTTCATCCCAAAACATAAGACATATAAATTTTTAGCGCGGTCTTCAAAGCCGAACTTTGACCATTAATTTCTTTCAGATATATTATTAACAAATACAAAATTAACATAATATGAAAGAACTTTCAAATATCAATCCAACCATATTACATGCATAACATGGAAAATATAAGTTTTTAACTTAATCATCAGTCAAAAGTTGCAACTATTGACGTATTGAAATGCATGCGTGCCTTATTTTTTAGAATGGAGGTAGTATGACCCAACACTATTCATCTGGTATAGTTCAAGGGCGTAGGGTTAAACATGCCCTTACCTTGGAAGATACCAACAACACTTAAAAGACGCACGAAGCCCAAAATTACAATACTATATGAGACCATTTCGATATGTCGAGTTTAAAGAATCACAACTGGTGCAACAACAATTAATGATACAGCCGAAAGACAATTTGCAATTCACTCTAGTCATCTGTTACGAGCAAAAGGCTAAAGTGTTCGGTCTATCTATATCCAACCTAAACATCAATTACGCCCGAAAGGAGTCTTCTGGGCGAAGGCTCCCCCTGCTGCGAAGGACGAGCGCATTTAATGCGACATCACGCGCGGATAGACGGCTGAAGACATGATTGCCGCTCTGATGACCTCGCAAGTCCGAAAGCGGCCGTCATCGTGGCATGAGAAGAATTGACCGGCAGAGAGAAGGTTTGCTTGAGATGGCCGCCCGCGTCAGGAGGAGCAGACTTGGCCCCACCCGCAGCCTCACTGGTGCGATCAGGCGGGTCAAGGCTACTCTATGAGCACATGAGGCGGAGGCCATGGCGCTGATGGCGGTAGCGTTTTGCTCTCTCTGTCAGTGTCTTATTCTTGTACCAAAGGGTATCAGATCTTTCATAACATCCCAAATTTTCAAAACCAAATTTGGCACGTTAATAATTTCATTAAAATGCATAATTAAAATATTAAACTATTTAAGTGTTGAAAACATCATGGCATCATCATTGCATGCAACCGTTTTGAAAATGGGTTGGGTCATTAATTTTAAAAGGTATAAATATTTTCAATGGGTGCATTTAGAAGCTTTCAAACCCATGTGAATTTGTCAAAATCTATTTAATATTTGACCTTTGAATAATTATTTAGAAAGAAGAAAAGAGAAAACAAAATTGGAAAAATTAGAAAACTTCTCTCTCTCACCTTTTCTCTCGCTCTCTTCTCTCCTCTCAGACTTTGCAAACTTATCGCTCCAGTAACTCAAATTGCCGCTATGAAGTTACTCTCCCAACCCAGCGTGCGTCGTCGATCTAGACCACGCCACGACCTTCTCTCTCGCCACGCCAAGCGCTACGACCTCTTGATCTTGTCGCCGCTGCTAGTGTGCAATAGCTTTTGTCTTTTCGTTGCCTCCGCTATTTGTGCCATCCGTCGGAGTAAAGTCCGACGCTTCGCGTGCCCTCCTCGGCTATAAAGTGGAGCTCGTGCTCCTACCTCTCCTTGCTCGGTGCCTTGCCGTTGCTGTGCTTCTTCTCGTGTCGAAGGAACCCGAAGCATCACCAAGTCAAGAAGGAAGTCGCCGCCAGTGGCGCTCATTCGCCGTCTCTGGGTAAGCTTCGCTCATCTCTAGGTGCGCAAGAGCTTGGGAAGATGATCCCGAGAGGCCGTAGTCTTCCTGCGTGTGCCATGTCGAGTTAGAGCTCCCATGGAAGCCATGCGAGCTAGTTTAGAGCATGCATCTGTAGCTATGTATAAAAATACGACGTCGTCTTGTGATCGTGGATCGCCAGCCTATAGGGTCCTTTGGAGGCGCCGAGTCGAGAGGAATCCATTTTTGCGATCGGTTTGGCGAAGCGGAGGTCGCCACAGCCGCCAGCTAAGCTCGATTAGCTCAATGGCGTGTGTCTTTGTGCGTCTTTGTGTTGTCTTTGCATGCATGCTTGGGCTAGCTAGAGCTTGAAGAAGGAGTGCTTTGAGATTAGTGCTAGCTTTGTGTAGTGTGTGTGTTTCGATAAATGGAAACGATTCGATCGAATACGCTTTCCGAGTTCAAAGTGCACACATAAATATAATCCAAAAATTTAATAACTCTCTATTTATATTAATACCTATAATAATAAAAATTAAACTAATCATTTTGCATTAACTAGCAAATAGCTAATGATTTTCAAAAACCTTAGAAAAATGATGGAAATATTATTTTGATGCATACACTTGATTTAATAAAAATATAAAATAGTTATGCATGCATCACATTTTCATGCATATTTATTTCATGCATGATTTTTTTTAAAACAAAAATCATATATAAATGTTTCCCTGTTTGATGGATGTTTATATTATGTTGCATGTGTTGTCGCGTGGTTAGACCCGCCTAAATGGCCGCCGGTTGCTCCTACCCGTCATCGACCAAGGCAAGTCCCTTTGATCATATTGTAAAGCCATTTTCGGTTATTTAGAAAATATTTATTAGACTTGAAAAGATGCATGCTAGTTTAAAAGATAAATGCCGTATTTGCTAGAATTAGTTATTATGCCGAATAGGAAAGGTAAGAAAAATGGTAGGATTAAACCTAAGGCTAAACTATGAATTGCTCTTATTTAAATACCTTGTTGTGGTAGGATAAATGCTTAAAATCATTTATGCGGAATGATTAAATCATTTGTGTGAACTGAGAATATTGTTGAGAAATGTTTGGGAAATGATGATTTAAAGATAGCGCATCAAGGGTGATGCTTAATAGGAAATGATTTTCCTCTTATTCCAAAATCTTTCCGACTAGGGAGATATTTTGTCAGTTGGTGCAGTGCGGCACCGGTTTTGTAAACTGGGCTAAAATATCTACTCTCCCTAGTCTAGGACCGATCATCCTATGATCCTATGAACTCGAGCCATTCTGAAGACGACCTCGAGCGGTATGGGACGGGCCCGATCGTTGGCCCTTGTGGTTGACGGTCTTGTGGCTAAACATCGTCTGGTGCGTAGCCTCTCGAGGGTAAAGCGTACCTCTCCGCAGAGTTAAAAGCGTCATGATAGCCGTGCTTTCGCGGTTATGAGCGCTTGTGAAGGACTGATTATATGGTAGCTCCTTCATTTTAAAACCAATTTAGAAAAAGGGTTTTGAGCAAATGATTTGAGATGAGTAAGGTTTGAGAAGGATTTCGTTTGAGCTAGGGGCCACCGGTGATATTCCGAAATGGGTAAAGGCCTATCGGAAAGTGTCGCGCGGAATGGACCTAGCCGGTTTTGAGAAAAGAAAAGAAGAAAGGATTTTGTTCTTGCTATGGCACTGAGGCCAAGTGGCGAGAACCGTTTGCGAAAAGCCCAAAGAAAATATGGAGATATAATGTTTCTAAATCGCTTTGCCAAAACTAGGCTAATAAGCGCAATTTCATAAACCGCCCAAGCCATCCATTTGTACTAAACCCCATCAAGATATATCCTCGACTTGTTGAGTACCTTTGTACTCACCCCTATTTCTCCTTCCCTCTTCCAAAATTTTCAACAATGAGGAGGCTTTCACGACTCGCCATCCGAGGAGGACCGGACTTCGAGGAGGAGGAGGACTTCGAGGACGAAGAGTAGGGTTGTGTCCCCTGCCGCCGCTGTGGAATGGTCTAGTTGCTAGAATAAATCGTGCCATGTTAGGCTCTGCGTTACTGTGTGTGTAACGTTGTATCTTGGCCTGCGTGCCGTGCTTGATGTATTAAATCAGGACTTCTGTGGGACGCTTAGTCCCCTATGTTGTAATAATGTAACTCAAGGCAATGTACCATTATTGTTAAATTGTGTGTGCTAGCCATGATCTTACGGGACTAATCTTGTATGCACAATTAGGATTCGGTCAATTAGACGGGTCGATAAAAGTGGTATCGAGCCGATCGGCTTTAGGACGTAGCCCTAGAATTAGAGACCATATAATTTATAAAGAAAATAATTGTTAAATAAATTCTTAATCTTCGCAATCAATTTTTGCCGATAATCTTTTGAAAAATTGTAGATCTTAGTCTTCGCGTCCGCCCTTGGACTTAGCTACGGAGGTTTAAATGCGCCACCGCCGCCGATCTTGAAACACGCTTGGTTTCGTGACCCTATGTATCATGGGGCCACTACTTTGCGCAGCGACGGCCTTTTCTTTGGGTGGTGTCGTCCATCGTTTTTGCCGCAGTCCACCGCCTACTCGTGGACCGTTCGCTACTCGCCAATCGCGTCAATCGCCAGACGCCATCCAAGACGCGGTGTCAGACTTGCTTTACATCGACTCATGATGCATTCACGCGTGAGTGCATGTCTCCCCGCCGCTACTTTCCGTCTCGCTCGCTTAACGAGCTGTTCACCATGCTCGACGGCCGAGGGTGAGAGCGACCGACGGTGTACCACCTTGCCGAAGCTCGTCCAATCCACGGACGACGCAGACACCATCGCCTTGCGGGAGTTGAACTCGTCTATGACACCAACCGCCGGTGGAGCAAGCCAAGAAGGAGAGCGCGAACTTAAAAGCGTGACTCTTTCCACTTGGTGGAGAAGGTCGGCCGCAAAAGAATCCGTCGGTTGGTTCGCGAGAACCAGCGTCTCCGTGGGAATGTCGCTTCTTCCTCCGGGACTCACGCCATCGCCGCCGACCTCGCGCCCAGAAGAAGGAGGTCGGGACAAGTCCGCATCCCCGCCTAAGGATCCTGCTGATCTTCCCTTGTGTTCCTTCGAGCTCACCCCCAAGGATCTCAAGTTGGATCTGGGTCCTTCCGGAGTGAGAGCTCCGCCTCCCACTCTTGTCGAGCTCCAAGGCATACCATTGATGGTTCGATCACCACCGTCTGGTTGGCACCCCGCTGTGGATGCCGATGGCGATGATGATGATGATGACGGGGAAGACCCCGTGGAGTTGGTCTCTGGGTCCGATTGCGACCAGGACTAGCTTGTAGCCCCTGTATCCTTTGTTTGGGTCGTTGTCACCCTTTTCTTTTCTTTTTCTTTTGCTTTGGGTCTTGTCCGCCGCTTTGCCGCGCTTTGCCGCCGGTCCCTCCCCCCACTTCAAATATTCGGCCGCCTCTTTAAGAGGGCCGTCCCGTCGCAGTTCGCCGCCTCGCCTGCGTTGCCGTCCCGCCGTAGTTTCGCCGCGCCGCTGCCGCTTTGCTTCGCCTGCGTTGCCGCGCTGCTTGCTTGCTTGCCGTTGGCCGTCGGTCTTTGCCGCCTACGCTGTCTTGCCGCGTTCGTGGCCGCTTTCTCCAAGGCGATGAGGAGAAAGGTCGGAGATTCGCTCATGATCCTCCCGCTCACTGTTCTGCGAGCCCTCGCCGCTCGGTGAGTCCTCGCCGTTCTCCGAGTCCTCTCGCCGCGCTCAAGTCCTCGTCGTTCCTCGAGTCCTCGCCTCGGCCCGAGCCGAGCGAAGTTAAAATCTCTTCCTCGAGGAGATGAGGCATTTTCCTCTCTGGATCACCGTGGTAACCATCCTACTCTGGTTGGTGCTTACCTGGTGGGCCTTGTGGATCCAATCCTATTAGCCGTCTCGGCGTATGTTCGTGTAACCCGTAGGTAGTTAGCTCGTGATTTGGGCTGACGTACCAGTTTGTGGTATTGCGCCCCTGTTTGTACCCTAAAAATTATTATGTGATGCATGTGAATGTGCATTGTGCCAAATTGCATATTTAAAACCATGTTTTGGATGAAAAACGTAATTCCTCCTTATGCTTATCTCGTTCCTCTCCTACCTATCAGATGGTGATTGCTCGAGTGGCTGGAAGAAGGAATGTTGCCCGGGGCCGAGGTCATGGAAGTGCCCCGAGCCGAGCAAGTGCTTCGCACCAACCTCGTGAGCAAGATCGCTCAGTTCGCATGGATCAACATTACATTGGAGAGCCTCCTCCTGTTCTGTTCCTCCGCCACTCCTTTGCCAAATCCTCCACCAAATTCCCAACCAAGATCCCACCAAAACTCTCTCGAACATCAAGCGATTCCAACCACCATCTTCCTCCACCACCTCTGAAGAACCCACCACCCGAGAAATCATGCAAATGCAACACCAGATGATCCGCGACTTGATTCAAGAGCGGAATCATCCTCTGTCCCAGCTCCCTCTCCCGCTCATACACCAGCTCCACCTCCCTATCGTTCAGATCAATGACTTCCTTAGGGCCAATCCCCTAAGTATCTTTGGCTCTGCCGACTCTCCGAAGCGGCGGATTGGTTAAAGGAGATCGAGAAAAGCTCATCATGTTCCAATGTGGTGAGGTTGAGAGTGTTCACTTCGCAACACATCACTCATTGGGGTTCTTCCGCTTGGGGGACGCTCGTGAAGCCCATGATAACCCTGATGCTATTGAGTGGGCTGAGTTCGTTGAGGCATTTGAAGAGAACTATGTTCCTGATAGTGTTAAGGAGGCTAAAAGAATTGAATTCCACTCCCTCGTGCAAGGAAGCATGACCCTGCAGGAGTACCTCACCAAATTCACACTCTTGGCTCGATATGTTCCAAGGGACGTGAGGAGCGATGCTGATAAGATATATTTCTTTAAGAAAGGCATGGACCCTGAGATACGTGCCTTGATTGACTCCTCTGAATTCCCCACTTTTAAGCAAATGTTTGCCCGAGCGGTTAAACAAGAGGAAAACCGCCGCCATGCCTAGTCGCCGAAAGAAGAAGAGGGCCCATGAGGATAGCCATTCCTCCGAAGTTCTCGCTTCAAGATCAAGCGCCTCGTGATCGTGTGCATGTTATCCTCCTCGCCAAGACTCGGTGGGTCGATCGCGACCGCCTCTCGCCACCTCCACGATTCGCACCCAAGTCTCCTCCTCAAAAGAAAGATATCTCCACCGTAAAGTGCTTTGCTTGCCGACAATTGGGTCACTATGCCATTTCGTGTCCCAATAAGAATCTCGAGCCTCAAGGGAAGTCTGCCGCTCCGCGACTTCATCTTCAGGATGGGTCATGAAACTTCCAACCGCAAGATCTGCTCCTGCTTTGTTGGGCGTGGGCGTGTGAACCACGCCATCGCCGAGGACGCCCACGCCGATCCTAATGTGGTGATGGGTAAGTTTTTCATAAGTGCGATGCTCGCATTGCTCTTTTCGATTACAGTGCGACGATTCATTCATCTCAAAGATCTTTTGTCAAAAATCATGAGTTGAAAATGATGCAATCAAGAATCCAATGCTAATTAAATCCGGGAAAAATCATGAGGTCCACTTTGATGTGCCCCGGTTAAGCTTAAAATTCAAGACACCGAAGTTCTTGGCGAGACTTGGTGGTTATAAACTCAAGAGGAATTGAAGTGATTACGGGTATGGATTGGTTAACCAAAATAAAGGTCAAATAGACTGTGCCACCAAAACAGTAAAATTAATTAATAGTGTTGGACAGAGGTCCAATTCATCGCAAATCCTTTCCTCCGATCTAATCACCCTTAATAAGTTGGAGGCCTCTTCCCCGAAAACCATAGGCGTGGTAAAGGATTTCCCGATGTTTTCCGGACGAGCCGCTCGAATGCCTCGATCGGAAATTGAATTTGTGATAACCGTCCCTCGCATCGGTCCTATCTCCCAAAGACCTTATCGCCTATCTCGCCAATCTAATGGCTGAATTGAAGAAACAAATTGAAGAATTGCAAGAAAAAGGATTTATCCGACCAAGTGTTTCCCTTGGGGAGCACACGTGATCTTCGTCAAAAGAAAGACGGATCTCTCGCATGTGCATAGATTATCGATCTCTAAATGAAGTAACAATTAAGAATAAATACCTCTTCCCGAATTGATGATCTGTTTGATCAAATGAAAGGAGCTTGTATCTTCTCAAAAATCGACACGAGGTCCGGTTATCACCAAATAAAAATTAAAGATACCGACATTCCGAAAACGACTTTCACCACAAGATATGGCCTCTATGAGTTCACGGTGATGTCGTTTGGTCTAACCAACGCTCCGCCATATTTCATGAATCTAATGAATAAAGTGTTCATGGATTTTCTGGACAAGTTTGTGGTGGTATTCATCGATGACATTCTAATCTTTTCTAAATCGGAAGAGGAGCATGAAATTCATCTTAGAAAGGTTCGGAGAGGTTAAGAGAAAATCGGTTGTATGCCGTCGTGAGCAAGTGCGAAGTTCGATGAAGGAAGTGATTTTTCTTGGTCATGTGATATCGGTAGGAGGTGTTGCGATGGACCGGAAAAAGTCACCATGGTTGTTGAGTGGAAACAACCAAAATCGTGAAGCAAGTGAGAAGTTTTCTTGGATTGGCGGGATATTACCGTCGGTTCATTGAAAATTTTTCAAAAATCTCCGTCCTTTGACAAATCTTCTTAAAAGGAAAATAAATTTGAGTGGAATGATAAGTGTGAAGCTAGTTTTCAAGAGTTGAAAAGGCTATTAACTTCCGCTCGGTGTTAATCTTGCCCGATGTCCATAAGGATTTTGAGGTATTTTATGATGCATCTAGGCAAGGCCTAGGTTGCGGTCGATGCAAGAAAGGAGAGTTGTTGCTTACGCATCAAGACAACTCAAACCTCATGAGCAGAATTATCCCACTCATGATCTTGAGCTAGCCGCTGTGGTTCACGCTCTCAAAATCTGGAGACACTATCTAATTGGCAATAGAACCGAAATATTCACCGATCATAAAAGTCTCAAATATATATTCACTCAACCTGATCTCAATCTAAGACAAAGAAGATGGTTGGAATTAATCAAGGACTATGATGTGGGAATCCATTATCATCCTGGCAAGGCCAATGTGGTGGCCGATGCCTTAAGCCGGTGTTCCAGTTGTAACCATCTCATGCTTAAAGAAGATCAACCTGAATTATACAAAGAATTATCTGACCTCAACTTGGAAATGGTTGAGGTAGGCCAAATAAATATGCTTGAATTACAACCCACCTTAATGAATCAAATTAAAGAAGCGCAGAAGGTGATGATGAAGTTCTTGAAATTAAAGAGAAGCTTAAAAAGAATAAGGCACCAGATTTTTCCATGGATGAAGAAGGAGTACTGTTTAAAAAGAGAATCTTCGTATCAAATAATAAATCTCTTAAAGAAGTCATTTTAAAGGAAGCTCATGAAAGCCCAATTTCTATCCATCCCGAAGTACCAAGATGCATGCCGATCCGAAACCACTTATGGTGGATCGAATGAAAAGAGATATTGCCGAGTATGTCGCCTCTGCGACATCTCGCCAAAGAGTGAAGGCCGAGCATCAAAGGCTCATTGGTCATTGTAACCGCCAAGGTTCCTGAATGGAAGTGGGAAGAAGTGGGGATGGACTTCATTGTCGGGTTACCTAAAACTCAATCCGCTATGACTCCATCTGGGTAATCGCCGATCGTCTCACTAAAGTTACACACTTCATCCCGTCCAACCACCTACACCGGAGGCAAGTTGGCCGAGTGTACATGAGCAAGATAGTCCGTCTACATGGGGTGCCAAAGAAGATTGTCTCGACCGAGGTACCCAATTCACCTCCAATGCGGGACAAGCTCCATGAGTCGCTTGGTACCCATCTGAATTTCAAGATCGCTTTTCACCCTCGCATCGATGGCCGACCGAAAGAGTTAACCAAATCCTTGAGGATATGTTGAGGGCAAGTGCCTAGCCAACCCCACAAGTGGGATAAGCAATTGCCATATGCTGAGTTTTCTTACAATAACAATCACTACCAAGCATACAAATGACACCCTATGAAGCATTGTATGGAAGAAAGTGCCGTACACCTCAGACCGGCAAGAAACCGTGAGACAAAGGTATTTGGTTTGGATATCTTGCAAGAGGCGAAAAACAAGTGAAGTTAATCCAAGAAAGGTCAAGGCCAGTCTAAGGCGTAAAAGTTATGCCGACAATCGTCGGCGTGACTTAAAGTTTGCCAAAGGTGATTTCGTATATCTGCGGGTATCCTCTCGAAGGCATGCGAGATTCCGTGAGCGCGAAAGCTAGCACCAAGATATATTGGTCCTTTCCAAATCTTAGCCCGAAGGGGTGAGGTGGCATACCGGTGAAATCGCCGAGATGTCGTCCGATGTGCACAATGTGTTCCATGTCTCTCAATTAAAGAAATGTCTCCGTGTGCCCGAGGAGCAGTTGCCATTGGACAAAGCAGACCTACAACCTGATTTGACACTTAAAGAATATCCGGTCAAGATTTTGGATGTGGCTATGCGCAAAACCCGGAGAAAAATGTTTCGGTTTTGCCGTGTTGAAGGAGTAACCACTCGAGGCGAAAGCCACTTGGGAGCGTGAAGAGGATCTTGGCACGAGTTCCTGAGTTATTTCGAAGAATCCAATCTCGGGACGAGATTCTCCTTAAGGGAAGGTTTGTAACATCCCAAATTTTCAAAACCAAATTTGGCACGTTAATAATTTCATTAAAATGCATAATTAAAATATTAAACTATTTAAGTGTTGAAAACATCATGGCATCATCATTGCATGCAACCGTTTTGAAAATGGGTTGGGTCATTAATTTTAAAAGGTATAAATATTTTCAATGGGTGCATTTAGAAGCTTTCAAACCCATGTGAATTTGTCAAAATCTATTTAATATTTGACCTTTGAATAATTATTTAGAAAAAGAAAAGAGAAAACAAAATTGGAAAAATTAGAAAACTTCTCTCTCTCACCTTTTCTCTCGCTCTCTTCTCTCCTCTCAGACGCAAGTTTATCGCTCAGAACTCAAATTGCCGCTATGAAGTTACTCTCTGCAACCCAGCGTGCGTCGTCGCCAAGATCTAGACCACGCCACGACCTTCTCTCATTTGCCACGCCAAGCGCCCGACTCGCAGATCTTGTCGTCGCCGCTAGTGTGCAATAGCACTTTGTCTTCGTTGCCTCATGTATTTGTGCCATCCGTCGGAGTAAAGTCCGACGCCGCCGTGCCCTCCTCGGCTATAAAGTGGAGCTCAGGTTCTACCTCTCCTTGCTCGGTGCCTTGCCGTGCTCGTGCTTCTTCTCGTGTCGAAGGAACCCAAGCATCACCAAGTCAAGAAGGAAGTCGCCGCCAGAAGCGCCGCCGCCGCCTCTGGGTAAGCTTACGCTCATCTCTAGGTGCGCAAGAGCTTGGGAAGATGATCCGGAGAGGTCAGAGTCTTCCTGCGTGTGCTATGTCGAGTTAGAGCTCCCATGGAAGCCATGCGAGCTAGTTTAGAGCATGCACTCGTAGCTATGTATAAAATACGCACGTCGGCTTGTGATCGGCGGATCGCCAGCCTATAGGGTCCTTTGGAGGCGCCGAGTCGAGAGGAATCCATTTTTGCATCGGTTTGGCGAACGGAGGTCGCCACGGTAACGGCCAGCCAAGCTCGATTAGCTCCAATGGCGTGTGTCTGTGTGCGTCTTTGTGTTGTGTTTGCATGCATGCTTGGGCTAGCTAGAGCTTGAAGAAGGAGTGCTTTGAGATTAGTGCTAGCTTGTGTAGTGTGTGTGGCTCGATAAATGGAAACGATTCGATCGAATACGCTTTCGAGTTCAAAGTGCACACATAAATATAATCCAAAAATTTAATAACTCTCTATTTATATTAATACCTATAATAATAAAAATTAAACTAATCATTTTGCATTAACTAGCAAATAGCTTAATGATTTTCAAAAACCTTAGAAAATGATGGAAATATTATTTTGATGCATACACTTGATTTAATAAAATATAAAATAGTTATGCATGCATCACATTTTCATGCATATTTATTTCATGCATGATTTTTTTAAAACAAAAATCATATATAAATGTTTCCTGTTTGATGGATGTTTATATTATGTTGTATGTGTTGTCGCGTGGTTAGACTCCGCCAGTGTACGCCGGTTGCTCCTACCGATCATCGACCAAGGCAAGTCCCCTTTGATCATATTGTGAAGCCATTTTCGGTTATTTAGAAAATGTTTATTAGACTTGAAAATATGCATGCTAGTTTAAAAGATAAATGCCGTATTTGCTAGAATTAGTTATTATGCCAATTAGAAAGGTAAGAGATATGTTAGGATCAAACCTAAGGCTAAAATATGAATTGCTCTTATTTAAATACCTTGTTGAGGTAGGATAAATGCTTAAAACTATTTATGCGGAATGATTCAATCATTTGTGTGAACCGAGAATATTGTTGAGAAATGTTTGGGAAAGGATGATTTAAAGATAGCGCATCAAGGGTGATGCTTAATAGGAAATGATTTTCCTCTTATCCCAAAATCTTTCCGACTAGGAGATATTTTGTCGGTTAGTGCGAGATGGCACCGGTTTGAAAATCGGGCTAAAATATAAATTCTCCCTAGTCTAAGGACCGATCATCCTATGATCCTATGAATCGAGCCATTACAAGACGACCTCGAGCCCGGTATGGGGACGGGCCCGATCGTTGGCCCTTGTGGTTGACGGTCTTGTGGCGTAAACATCGCAGGTGCGTAGCCTCTCGAGGGTAAAGCGTACCCTCTGCAGTTAAAAGCTGTCATGATAGCCGTGCTCGCATGGTTATGGCTGTGAAGGACCGATTATATGGTAGCTCTTCATTTTAAAACCAATTTAGAAAAAGGGTTTTGAGCAAATGATTTGAGATGAGTAAGGTTTGAGAAGGATTTCGTTTGAGCTAGGGGCCACCGGTGATATTCGAAATGGGTAAAGGCCTATCGGAAAGTGTCGCGGAATGGACCTAGCCGGTTTTGAGAAAAGAAAAGAAGAAAGGATTTTGTTCTTGCTATGGCATCGAGGCCAAGTGGCGAGAACCGTTCTGTAAAAGCCCAAAGAAAATATGGAGATATAATGTTTCTAAATCGCTTTGCCAAAACTAGGCTAATAAGCGCAATTTCAAAACCGCCCAAGCCATCCATTTGTACTAAACCCCATCAAGATATATCCTCGACTTGTCGAGTACCTTTGTACTCACCCCTATTTCTCCTTCCCTCTTCCAAAATTTTCAACAATGAGGAGGTTCTCACGACTCGCCATCCGAGGAGGACCCGGACTTCGAGGAGGAGGAGGACTTCGAGGACTAAGAGTAGGGTTGTGTGTCACTGCCGCTTCGCTGTGGAATGGTCTAGCTGCTAGAATAAATCGTGCCATGTTAGGCTCTGCTACCGTGTGTGTAACGTCAGATCTTAACTGCGTGCCGTGCTTGATGTATTAAAGCAGTGACTTCGTGGGACGCTTAGTCCCCTATGTTGTAATAATGTAACTCAAGGCAATGTACCATTATTGTTAAATTGTGTGTGCTAGCCATGATCTTCTGGGACTAGTACTGTATGCACAATTAGGATTCGGTCAATTAGACCGGGTCCTGACAACTGCCTACCCCCTCGACTCTCTCCGCCGGTCCAAAGCTTGTATAAGAGGGGCGGAGAGAGAGAGGGAGACGGAAGGGGGTGAGGAGAGATCGCACTAGCGTGCGTGCATTCGAAACACTCTGTAAACACATTCCATTCAACCACAACCAAAAGAGCTAAGGCTCAGCAGGAGTAGGACTATTACCCGCGAGGGGGTCCAAACCTGGGTAATCCCCGTGTGTCGCTCTTTGCTGCGTCCAGTGCTCAATCGAATCGAGCTCGGCCGATAGGCTAGCAGGATAGAAATCTGACTAGGGGTGTGATCCGCAGTGGTTGAGTGGTAAGCACGCCGTCACCCCTACTCTTTTTGTTCCTTCATAACGAATATTCTTAATTTTTTATGTTTTGAGCCTTTTGCGTTTGTTTACTATTAATACATACAGATAAAACAGTATAGCAAATTCAAATATCTTATGTGAAGTTCAGATAGAGAAAATAAGTTTACTAGCATTCATGAATCTCTAACAAAAACTAACTAAAATTTGAGCTCACTTTATTCGCAAATAGTGGGAAGGTATATGTGGCAGAGGTGGGTCTCCTTCTCTGAAAGCATTTAAGAGCACAAAGATCAGATAACAGACTGCAAGAAATTACTTCTTTGGAATTTTAGAACTAATTGATACTATGGTAGTATGTTGAATCGACGATGCTTACTGTTCAAATGAAGCAACTAGTGAAAACCATATGGAGCTGAATTTCTTTTCATTCTGCAAAGGTGCAGCATTAGGCTTTCCATTAGATTATCATTGCTTTGAACAACAATTGCGTCCTCCAGCTGCAAGATCTCAGATTGTACTGTTGTCACTCGCTCAAGCTCCTCCGGAGTACTGACAAATTGCACAATCCTGCAGAGAACCAACGCACAAATTACCTTAAGAAACAATGCCAAAACTAAGGATATCTAGACACCAACCGCTCCACAGTGCCTCTGGTAAACTATGGCGCCGCAACTCATAGGCTCGAACGATGGAGATGGCGCCGAGGTACTCCAGGCGACGATAAGAAGAACCCCACCCAGGAAGCTGGATCTGACGTGCCCTCATGTACAGACTCTGGATCCGGAGTTACGACCTGGGCGCCAGCGGGTAAGGGGGCAACGATGTGGCGCCCAAGAGGCGGAGAATCCCATGGAGCAACGTCGGTGGCATGGCAGAGAATCCCATGGACCAACGTCGGCGGAGAATCTGAGGCAATGGTGGTCGTGGCGGCTACGGGCGCGTGGAGGCGGTGGCGGCGCAAGTTGGCCCGAGAGAGAGCTTCAATATAACTGGCTGTCGCGAGCAGCCTGACCGTCAAAACAAATGTCTATCTCGACGGCTAGCACTACATACCCTTTCAATGGTCAACCGAGCTTCTTCTATTTTATGACATCCTCTATTTTGTCGTATGTCACTTGTATTTTCGAAAACCCAAAAGTAAATTAAAAGGGAATTGTTATATACGAAACCCTGCTATAATTACTTTAAACTAAGGTTTAAGCCAAAACCCTAGAATACCTTTTTGAAAAATTCTGGAAAAAGCCCCAAAAATCCTAAATGCCATGTTTTAGCCACCCTCCAAGTTTCAAATCCAAAGCCCAAAGCTAGCTTTGTGTTTCCAAGATCTTGACGCTGCTCACGGAGCTCGCTTACCAATGAAATGATGAGCAAACATGCTAGACCCAAGCCCAAACTTGGTGGAGACATATTTGAGGCCTAAACCTGCCTAGATCCAGACTCCCAAGCCCAATTTCGTTTATTTGCAAAATAACCAAAAATAGGAGAGTTCTAAACCTATTAGGAGTAGAATTGGAGCCCAATTCAACTTCTACCTTTTGGGGGCCTGCCCTTGGTCGACCAGAGCACTATATAAGCACCCCAAGACCTCCCCTAAGAACCACAACTCAAGATCCACCCCAGAGCAGCCCTAGCCGTCGCAAAACCCTAGCCCGAGGTGAGTTTTAGGGTATATCTCCCTGTTCTCGCCGCAACCCATCTTGTAGATCACACCATTGCGTAGATCTCGTCGAGACGGTCCAGTTGCATACCCGGATCATCAAATTCGGTTGAGATTTGAGCCTCAGAGAGCTCGCGGAGTTCAGCCGCACCGCCGGCGACCTCGTCTGTGAGCGAGCCCCGCCGCCCGGATCGGCGCGCCAGACCTCGCCCGCCGCGTGTCCCGTCCGCCGCCGCGCCAGCCATACCAAGACGCTTCTCACGCCACGCCGCCGCCGCGTTGCTGCCGTTAGCCGTCGCCGTGCTCGTCGCCGCCGCCGTCGTGTCGTCGGCATTGCCGTCCCGCCGCGTGTGTGCGTGTCGCCGCCGCGTCGCCCAACCCGGAGTCGCCGCGTGTCCCGCCGTTGTGCAGCCCGCTGCACTGGACCGCACCGTTCGGTTCGGTTCGGCCGGTTTTCTCGGTTTATTCTTTTCAGCCTTTTCTGATTTTTGTTAAACTTCTAGGAATTGTTCAAGGAGCATCCGAACTCCAAATTGGATGATTCCAGAGCCATTATTTTCCAAAAATTCCCTAGAATTTTATATATTTTATTTAGATATATGTTCTGTTGATTGTTTTGCTGTTTCTTGCATTGCATTATTCGTGAAGACCGCCCGTGTTCCCGGTGCTTGGTGCTGTTCCCGGAGTTTCAAGAAGGAGGCCCGCAAGAAGCCGAGTACTACCAAGGCAAGATAGTTACATCTTGTTGTTCCTAGTTTGCAAAACTCACCCTTTATTGTTTCTATTTATTTTCTCATGCATAAATTGATGGGAAGGGTAGAAACCTAATATTCACACTGCGTCATTTACCCTGTGAATTAGCCCTTTATTGCCGCCTTATTTGTTATTCCTAGCCTATCTTTGTGCATAGATGCTAGTGCTCGTGGGTTATTAGTTGATAGGTTATTATCTTTATTAATCTTGTGACTTGGTATATTTGGAGGTGCTGAGTTGCTTAATAACCTAATCAACTAAAATCTACGTGGCGTGTGTTGACTAAAGGTGGCATAGTCGGGTGGTTTTGTGGACTGTGGATTGTTGGAGGTAGTCACCTTGGTCTAAGGACTTTGGGCGTGTGCCAATCCCACCAAACCAAACAAGCGCAACCATAAGTGCTAGCTTAAGCATGAGTGCACCATGTGCTAGTCCTGGCTTAGTAGTTAGGGAAGACTGTTAACACACTTTACTTTGAAAAGATCGGACTGCGGGCCGTTGGCTCAAGAGGGGGCCCGAGTGCTAAACCTTAAAGGGGGTATCGGTGTTAACAGAGGGAACTAATGAATCGCCTTGTATTGTTACTTGGTCTGGGCTCGTAAGGAAGAGCTAAGACACAAAAGTTTCACTCGGTTTATGGGTAAAGTGTGCTACACTCTGCAGAGTTAAAACTATCATGATAGCCGTTCCCACGGTTATGGGAGGGGAGGTAGGCCGTACATGGTAGTCTCATGTGTTTAATAATAATTTGATGGGTTGGTTTTGGTTTTGAGTATTTGAGGCTTGTGCAGTTTTGCAGAGGGGCTTTCGAAGCCGAGCTCTGTTTGTTACCTTGGGGAGTTCATGTATATACATTAATTGATCAACAAATGATTTTACAATACTTTAATTAATCTGGACTAGAATAGGTGTTTATGCAAATTAACCATCCTGTTCTCGTCATATCCTTGCATCATTCATAAGGACTCTTGCTGGGTAGCCGTGTACTCACTATACAAAAACCACGGATATATTTGTTCAGGAGAAGATTCGATCCCGGATTGCCCACAGGATCAGGAGGGTTCTGTGCCGGACTTCGTGGAGGACTAGTTATCGCTGAAGGGTCGGACTAGAGAGCATCGTCATGTTTATTATTGCATATCATTTGGATTTTCGCTACTCTGAATATTATTATATGGTTTATGAAGACTATTGTAATAAGTGATTGTGATACAATTGCTTTTGCATTATTATAATATTTTCTTAGTTATGATGATTGTGTTGTGATGCTCGACCCAAGTCGCTCATGAGTTGCTAGTATTGATCTCTGGGACTAGCAATGGATCATGAGTAGATCCCGGTGAAGCCGGGGTTGTGACATATTTATTTTAAAAATTCAATAAATATTTTCTTGATGCATGTTGACTAGTCTTACTTAACACATGAACATACACCACCAAAAATTTGTTTACGGTGAAATTATGTCGGAATCACAGGTCCATGTGTAGGGGGGTCATATCAGACAGAGGTTTAGCCAACATTCGAGTGAGCTATATGAAATACACTTAAGACGTGCACATCATTTTTCAAGTATTCACCATTCTATCCAAACACCGATGTATCATTGCACTCTAATGTTATAAATTATAACATTTT
The DNA here is from genome assembly GCA_036346415.1 of Raddia guianensis. Lineage (NCBI taxonomy): Eukaryota > Viridiplantae > Streptophyta > Magnoliopsida > Poales > Poaceae > Raddia > Raddia guianensis. The sequence continues at coordinate 45,523,728 of CM070536.1, read as the reverse complement.
ATAGTATTTTCTACGCAATCCATAATTTTTAAACATATATACATATAACAACAAAAAGCATAACTAAAATAAAATAACATGATTTCATTTTGTAAGTTTATTTAGATTTTTATCGAAAATTGAAAAATGTTCCACCTATTTTTACAAATTATAAAAAATTTAAAGATTTACAAAGGAAATAAACATGTATGTATATTATAAAACAATTTTAAAGATTAAAAAAGAGAAAATGGGCCAGCCCAATATGCCTTGACCCGTCGGTCATCAGAGGGGTCGGTCCCTCTCTCTCGACTTCCTAAATATGGCCGTCGAGATAGATAGTTTCCCGTGGAAGCGAAAAGCCAAAAATGTGATGTAGGCGGCTTAGGGTGAACCAGTCTCGAAGGCCAGGCTTAAGCCATCGACTGGCAAGCTGTCTCAACCGCCTTATCCTGACCGTCGAGAATAAGTTGCCTATCTCGACCACGTATGTTTGGCCGTCGAGATCTTCGGTAGCCCTCGAGATTCCGAGCGATTGTTGTAGTGTTGAGAGACTTTTCAAAGCAATATTTTTACCAAGACGCTTTAGCCGAGCCTACGCTTATACAAGACCACTTCCAAATAATCGATATTGGTATTACTATAGCACAAACATGAGCAACGACCTATCAAAGCAAAACAGGCACTGAAGTGATGCAACAATGTTTTCAAAGCTATTCAAGAAAATAGGCACCGAAGTGATGCAACAATGTTTTCAAAGTTATTCAAGAATGTTTGCAACCAATCCAACAATGTTTCACATGGAAGACCGAACATTCTTTTACAAAAGCAAACGCAATGTTTTATTAGCGCAAAAAAAAGTAAAATAAAATTGGTGTTTCACGAGAGCAAAGCTTCATGATGCTCGACAATACCCCTCATTTAATTTCATGATACCCCTGATATCTAATCTGATACTCAACACTTCAAGACAATCGATTCTCGACGATACCTCTAATATTTTTATTTGATGATACTCAAACCTTCGTGATACCCTTTACTCTAATACTAGTTGATATCCAATACTTTAAGATACCCTAATACTTGATAACTGTCGGGGATCGAATTACGTCCCGATGACGTTATTCGAACCCCACGGGCATGGGTCCACAGAGTTTTCCCTAGGCCCTCGGCAGTGGCGGAACCAGGATTTAGCAAATACCAGGGCTGAGTTTAAGTCTAAGTCAACATGTGAGACTAATGTAAGACGAAAAATAGAACCACATAGTGTAATTTACGAAGCAAAGTACGACGATCACATTGTAATAACAAGAGTAACATAGAGAAAAATAACATACGACATGTGAGACTAATGTTCAAGGTCCCCAGCCCTTCCAAATGCATCGATAACCACATTGTGCGTGACTATTGTCCAAGAATAGTAATACTTCTCCATGTACTCCATCACAGCCCCCATCTTCTCATACATTTTAGCTTTGCCATTGGAATCAAGTAAAATGTTGTAGGTCTTAATGTTTGGGGAGACACCAGAGGTCTGAAACTTCTTATAACAGCTTTCCATGGTCTCAATCTGACCACTGCCACCAAAAGCTCTCAAAGTAGAATTCATTGTCCATACATCAGGCTTGCAGTTTTCTGACAACATCTCCAGAAGAGTTGATTTCATATCAAGGAACCTTGAAAATAAAACAGCATTAACTTCAATGTTTTGTGGAAATAACACAAACCAGAAAGTTCAAGATGACACAATGCACTATTTTAGTTGAAAGCTCATAACAATTTCAAGAACGTTTTCATTTAGTAACCAATTAATACAAGGAGGTAATTTACGTTTGATTATCTAAGCATAGATTCTTACTGCCATTACCTTCCTGCTTTCCCATAAGAATCAATAAACGTATTATAAGTCACGGTGTTGGGGCGGATACCCTCACGCACCACATCTACCAGCAAACGCTTCACCTTCTCGAAATCATAGGCATGCAAGCAGGACTTGATGAGAATCGAGTAAGCTAGTCTGGACATCGGGTGAGCAACCAGGGGTGGCCTTCATCCGATCAAGCAGCAAGAACGCCCTGTCGAAGCGCCAGCTCCTGCTGTATGCGGAGACAAGGGCCGTGTATAACTTAAGGTTGGGGTGGGAGGAGGCAGGCGCGGGGCGGGCGACGGGGAGAGGTGGGGCCTGCCCGCTCGGCGGTAGCGGGGAGAGGCAGTCAGGCAATGGCGGGAAGAGCCCGGAGGCCGGAGAGGCGCAGGAGCCCGGCGGCAGAGGGAGGAGAGGAGAGGCAGCCGCTACTCCCGCTTGGGTTTAGCCGTTTCGGGCCGTTCGGGAGATGGGAGGGAGAGACCGAGCGACCCGCCAATAGGAAGGGTGGTGGGGCCGCAGCGGTGGACGGATCGGACGCCCACGGCGCGCGCGTAGCTTGCCAGAGCTAGCTAGCTTTGCTCCTTGCACGTGTGTTTGCCCAGAGCTAGTTGCTCCACGTGCATTTCATTTTTTGTTATTTTCTTTTTCTTAATTTTGTATCTTTTCATTCGGAGTCCAAATTGCATAGAATAAATTTCATAATTCATCTAAATTCCTAATGAACTCATTTTAAATATTTTATTATTATTATTTTGAATTTTTTATTTTTATTGGTACAATTGTTTCATCAAGTAAGACAGATTATTCTAGGAGGCTAGACTCATTGTTCCAGCAAGCAGGATAGATTGTTCCAGTAGGTATACAAGTTGTGGTCCATCAGACTAGACATATTGTTTCAATTGGGTTAGCCTATTATTCCAGCCAGGGGCGGAGCCAGAGCAAGAATGGTCGGGGTTCACTCACACACTGACTAGTTGGATTGTTCCACCGGATGCACAATTATTATGTTTGGGGTGCACTTGTTGGAACAATTGGCCTACACTTTACTAGTTTTTGTCTTGCACCTTGGTGCCTGTGCACCCCCCTCGATATACCTAGCTCCGCCCCTGATTCCAGCAGACTAAATACATTGTTTCAACAGGTATAAAAGTTGTTCCAGTAGGCAAGATTGATTGTTCGGAGAGGTTAAACTCATTGTTCTAGCAGGCAAGATAGATTGTTCCGGAAGGCTAGACTCATTGTTCCTACAGACAAACTTTATTGTTCCAGTAGGCAAACTTTATTGTTTTAGTAGGTAAACTTTATCGTTCCAGTAGGCAAAATCTTATTTGATTCAAAAGGCAAAATATATTGTTCCAGAAGGCAAAAAGTTATTGTTCCAGAAGGCAAAAGTTATTGTTCTAGTAGGCAAACTTTATTGTTTCAGTAGGCAAACTTTATTATTTCGGTAATTAAAACCTTTATTTATTCCAGAAGGCAAACGTTATTGTTTCAGAAGGCAAATTTATTGTTCCATAAAGCAAAAATTATTGTTCCAGTAGACAAAGTTTAACTGTTCTTGTAACATAAATCTTATTGTTTCAGTAGTCAACTTTTATTTGTTTCAGTAGGCAAACCTTGTTGTTCCAGCAGGCAAAAATTATTGTTTCAGTAGGCAAATCTTCTTATTCTAGTAGGCATTTCTTTTTACTCTTCAAGCAGACCAAATACATTGTTTCAATAGGTATGCAAGTTGTTCCATCAGACCAAATGCATTGTTTCAATTGGGCTTAGCCTATTGTTCCAGTAGGCCAAATACCAAGTTGTTCTATCGTATTGGACGTATTGTTCCAATAATCCAAATTAATTGTTCCATTAGTATAGATAAATTGCTCCAGTAAAAATTTTTATAGCAACATGGGTCTTGTTTTGTTCGAAAAATACGAGGAACACGTTGGTGAAAACGGTTCGTGGATTGGAACTCCCAGTCAAAAGTTAGTTTAAAGAAAAACAAAAAAAGAAATCTTCGCTGACGTCAGCGATGATGTCATCACATGCAGCATGGGGAGAGAGAATTGTTAGCTAGGCTGAGGGCGCGCGATGTTTTTGGGCTGGGGGCGGGCGTCCGATCAATGTTGTTTTGGTCGGACGTCCGTCCTATAGCCGCTCCCTTATTTTTATTTTTTATGCAAAATTGTATGTTGGATTGAACTATAGACAAAAAATAGGCGCCCGTCGAGCGTTCAATTAACGACAGGTGCGGTCGCACTTCGTTACTGACGACGAGCGCAGACGGACGCTACGTTAGTTAGGCAAAGCGCATCGATCGATCGCGTTCGTTGCCGCCTCGAAGGGCGCTGCCCCCGCCTCGCCCAAGGCAGCAGCGCCCAGCACGCCAAGACGCCGCCACACAGATCGGCCGCGCCCTAGAAGTGGCTAGGGAAACCCTAGCCGCCCAGCGCGCCTTAATGGGCGAGGTTGGGCACGCCTGAATCGCGCCCCCTTGAAAAATAGATAAAAAATTTCAAAACATATTAAAAATTTAAAAACATATAAAAATAGATAAGAAGTTTGATAGTTAAACTCTCCTCAATTTTATCGATTTTGGATATTTTTAAAATATTTTTCAGAGCTTCCTATATTTTGTAAACCTTTTTTTATTTGCTGAATTAAATAAACCACGAAAATATGAATTGGGCCAACCACGGCCCAACCAGGGGGGCGCACCTAGGGCGGCTAGGGTTTCCCTAGCCGACTCTAGGGCTAGGCAGGCGGCGGCGCAGAGAGCAGGCGGCAGACCCGAGCCGTGAGCGGCGCGACAGTGAGGAGACGGCTTTGGCATGGGCGCGTGAGCGTGGCTGCCCTGTCGTGCATTCAATGTGCGACCGCCCTAAAACGCCCTGACCAGCGAAGAGGAGTCTGTCATGCTTTCAAAGTGCGACTGGTATCCGATCGTTAATTCAACGCTCGACCGGCGCCTATTTGTATCTAAAGTTCAATTCGACATACAATTTTGTATAAAAGATTAAAAATACATATAAAAAAAAAATTCTTAACCCAAAGCGGTGGCTTGGGTCGTCTTTGGCCCAAAGGCCTACAAGGCCTAGGCTGTCGTGGGCCATGTTGGTTAGTGTGGAGCTTGGTCTCTCAGAGCTTTCCACGGCTCAGATTCTAGGCGTTCCATGAGATAGTTCCATGGTGCAACATTATTTGGTGAATCAGAAGTTTCCATATATGGTATACACTCGGTGGACTAACTTGACGCACAATACAGTGGCTCACAAAACTCGGAGTATGTTCTCAAGCCACTTTCAAGAACCCTCCGCGAGGGCTCAGAGTATGTCCTTGTATCCCTAAGCCCCTTGTAGATCAAATCTAGCAGGACTCGGAGTATGTTCCTAAGCAGATGGATCTTGAAGTTATGAAGGCCTTCGGATCTTTGCCCCTGTTCGACCGAGTTGTGCCGGTTGAGGGCCCCGCCACCTCTAGTAGCGGCTGAAATATTGGGATCCCTAGTATGTCCCCAAGCCCGTTGATATTCGATCCAAATAGGCTTGGCTCATATCCCTCTGAGGCCGAAAGACCTCGGGTTCTCTCCATTCAACTCCACTTCCTGCTCTCGAAGTGTGGTTCCCACTCGCATGTTCACCCATTGCTTTGAGTGAGCGTCACGGCCGTGGGGTGCCTCGAAGTGTGTGTGTGGTCCAGCCTTGGTTGACGATAAGTATATATGATCTGTTTTGATGTAGTGAGATTATTAGCCATGGAAAAAAGAACAAAACTAGTTGAGCCATGCAGCTAACGCAGAGCACAACCCAACGAAGTATCCAACATGCGTGCACCCTTCCAATCGATTAGCTCAAGGCATCGGATCATTCTGGATAGCTTTTTTAGTCTCAAGTAGGCATAGAAATGAGCCGAGTTCGAGCGAGGCAATCTTGGCTCGACTCCTTCGTCCCTGAGCCAAGCTTGATAGGATGATTGATTTAGAAACTAGGCTTGGCTTATTGGAAGCCCGCAGAGCTCAAGAAAATGAGGGATATGTCAATGCCAAGGTGGTCTTCATTGTTCTGAAGCATATATCTCGCCCCAAGCATGTTATTGCCCCAATCGATCCATAGTCAAGACAAATTGAAAAGGTAAGTGTTGGCCATATTTTTTCTTTGGACTCATGGGCTACAAGCATTATTTATAAGGTGGATCGACTAGGCAAGCTAAATTGTAGAACGAGACATGTAATGAGCTAAAACGATCTAAGTCTAAGCAAGCCTGGATCTGAATCGTCTCGATTAGACTACCGAGAATCAGAGATTAAAATTAAAGTAGACTAGATCCATACCAGCTCGAGCTGCATGGAATTCCAGCCTAGATTGTCGACCAAGTAGCTGTGTGCCGGCTAGCTAGGCTGAAAGCGAAGAACGGCGTCTACCAATAGGAATGACGGCCCTAGCAATACAAAGGTCCCGATTAACTTATCAAACTAAGGAAACTTCTCCGGTGCTTGCGAATAATATGGACCGTCTATCCCTTCGGATCGGACAATGCACGGTAATATGTACGAAGCCAAAGGTACATAGGTACCGATGAAGGTACACATGTACGGAGGGTGACCAGGTCATTTCATATCAAATTAATTCGGGGCAAAGCTGCCTTCTTCCTGTCGCTCGGTGTGCCACAGTAATCTTGCTCGGCGCCGACGCCGGAGATGGACAATGTGACCTTCGCTTGTCAACGTCGATCGCCGGCGTCATCGAGCAGGGTCGTCTTGGTGTCCTCCTCGGGTCAGAGAGCCGGCGGCGGCGCGGCGTCTGTGGCGGGTCTTAGAACGGCTGCGGTACTGACGTCGGCGAGCCGCTGGGTCGGCGACGACGGGTAGTACCTGCGAAGCCAGGGCGCACGGTGGGGCAAAGAAGTAGAGCGCGCTGGGCGCGCCAATGCTCATACCCCGCCGCCACGAGCCCCACACGTCTGGCACCGGCATTGTAGGCGGGCGCCGTACATGAAGCTGCGTCTTGCCGCCGCCGCCGCCGCGCACTGCGACCCTCCCTCCTGCTGCTGCGCCGTCGGCGGCGTATCATGGCCATGGCCGCCGGTGCCAACGGCGACGTGTCAGATCGGATTACCCAACCCACTAATCCTCAACTAATTACCTAACTGCCCCTCGTTACAAATTTTCTACTTTCCTAAATGTCCTTCTATGATCGACGGTCCACGTCGAGGTACCTCGCAAACACCGTAGCAAACCTCACTAACTAAAATACAGAAAAAAATACAGCATATTGGGACCAACATTAAAGTTCAAAGCAAGCCAGCTTTGCTTTTAGAGTATATATATATAGTTTAATTACTACTCCTTAGTAGTAATAGATGCACGAAGACAGACGCTAGCTGCGTGTTAAGCTGAGACTAGCTAGGAGCCACAGCCGCGACGGCCATAGCTGCAACGCGCGCAGCCACCGAAGGGGATCTGGGAGATGCAGATGCAGTGCCCCATCTCGCCTGAGCCGGCGCCGGCGTCGAAGCTGATTGGTCCCGGCGTCGGCGGCAGCGGCGGCGCCAGCGGTGGCCCCCTGACCGCCACCGTTGGGTTCAGGTCAGCTGCAGCTGCAGGGTGTGGTGGCGGCGCCGCCGCGGCCGTGGCAGTAACGACGGCGGCGTGAGGAGGAAGCGGCGTGCAGTCGTGCAGATACACGGGAACAGCTGCGGCTGAACGCAGTACCTGCTGCTGGACAGCACCAGCTGCATGCATGGCAGCATGGGCGCAACAAGAATGAGTTCATGCGAAGAGATCGATGTATCACGTACTTCACTGCATACCAAAGCCATGCACAAATCAAGCTCCAAGGTGCCGCGGGATGATGGCTTCCTCCCCCGGCTCCCCCGACTCCCCACGCTCGTCCCGCTCTTCCTCGCCGCCTCCCTCCATCGCCGCCTCCTATCTAGCGGTGGCGCAGCGCTCGTCCCAGGTCACCCCTACCTTGATTGCAACTTCCCACACCCCCCAACCAAGCAGGCTGCTGTGGACGTCACGGAAGGTCCCGGTAAGTTTCTCGTCCCCGTTTCTCCAGATCCACTCCCGTGGTCCGACCGTTGGAACCCTCCAAGATCCGCCTCGCCCAGTCTTCAATCCGCTAGGGAAGCTGCAGATCTGGACTCCCTGGCTCGTTCTGGGGCGGTCGCTCCGGCGGGAACGCAGATCCAAGCTTCAGATCCGGTTGCTGCACGCACCGGAAAACAGGTCGTCGTAGCTTCTCAGGTCATTGATGGCAGGGACGAAGGCCTGGACGCGGAAGGTACTCAAGACGTGCAAGGGGACGGATGGTCTCCCGGCGAAGAAAACAGGTGCGTTTCAATGCGGCATTCAATGCTGGTGGTTCGCCGAGTGATCTCGCTTTGCTGCTCAAGAGGGAGTCCAGAGGTAAATGCTTCCACTGCCTCTCCCCCTCCCATTTCGTTGCCTCTTGTTCGGCTCCGTCCCGTTGCCTCCTTTGCAAAGGGTTAGGTCACAGGGCTCGCTCCTGCCGCCTTCGGGAGGGCCGTGAGGCAGCCGTTGTAAAGCCTCCTATGCGTGCGGCAACGCGTTTGTGTCACAACCCCGGCTTCACCGGGATCTACCCATGATCCATTGCTAGTCCCAGAGATCAATACTAGCAACTCATGAGCGACTTGAGTCGAGCATCACAACACAATCATCATAACTAAGAAAATATTACAATAAATGCAAAAGTAATTGTATCACAACTACTTATTATAATAGTTTGTTTAGATCCATATAACATTATTCAGAGTAGCGGAATTTCAAATGATATGCAATATTAAATATGACGATGCTCTCTAATCCGACCCTTCAGCAATAACTAGTCCTCCACGAAGTCCGGTACAAGATCCTCCTGATCCTGCGGGCAAACCGGGATCGAATCTTCTCCTGAACAAATATATCCGTGGTTTTTGTATAGTGAGTACACGGCTACCCAGCAAGAATCCTTAAATATGCATGCACGGGTATGACAAGAACAGGATGGTTAATTTGCATAAATATCTATTCTAGTCAATATTAATTAAAGTGTTGTAAAATCATTTGTTGATCAATTAATGTAGATAAATGAACTCCCCAAGGTAACAAACAGAGCTCGGCTTCGAAAGCCCCTCTGCAAAACTGCACAAGCCTCGAATATTCAAAACCAAAACCAACCCATCAGATTATTAATTAACACATGAGACTACCATGTACGGCCTACCTCCCCTTCCATAACCGTGGGAACGGCTATCATGATAGTTTTAACTCTGCAGAGTATAGCACACTTTACCCATAAGCCGAGTGAAACTTTTGCATCTTAGCTCTTCCTTAGGAGCCCAGACCAAGTAACAATACAAGACGATTCATTAGTTCCCTCTGTTAACACCGATACCCCCTCTAAGGTTTAGCACTCGGGCCCCCTCTTGAGCCAACGGCCCGCAGTCCGATCTTTTCAAAATAAAGTGTGTTAACAGTCTTCCCTAACTACTAAGTCAGGACTAGCACATGGTGCACTCATGCTTAAGCTGGCACTTATGGTTGCGCTTGTTTGGTTTGGCGGGATTGGCACACGCCCAAAGTCCTTAGACCAAGGTGACTACCTCCAACAATCCACAGTCGACAAAACCACCCGACTATGCCACCTTTAGTCAACACACGCCACGTAGGTTTTAGTTGATTAGGTTATTAAGCAACTCAGCACCTCCAATTATACCATGTCACAAGATTAATAAATGATGAATAACCTAACAACTAATAACCCACGAGCACTAGCATCTATGCACAAGGATAGGCTAGGAATAACAAATAAGGCGGCAATAAAGGGCTAATTCACAGGGTTAATGACGCAGTGTGAATAATAGGTTTCTACCCTTCCCATCATTTTATGCATGAGAAAGAAATAAAAACAGTAAACGGGTGAGTTTTGCAAACTAGGGACAACAAGATGTAACTATCTTGCCTTGGTAGTACTCGGCGTCTTGCGGATCTCCTCCTTGCAACTCCGGGAACAGCGCCAAGCACCGGGAACACGGGCGGTCTACACGAATAATGCAAATGCAAGAAACAGCAAAACAATCAACAGAACATATAGCTCAATAAAATATATAAAATTCTAGGGAATTTTTGGAAAATAATGACTCTGTAATCATCCAATTTGGAGTTCGGATGCTCCTTGAACAATTCTTGGAAGTTTGACGAAAATCAGAAAAGGCTGAAAAGATTAAACCGGTTTAATCTGGAAAACCGGCCGAACCGAACCGAACAATGGCTCGGCTCAGCAATGGCTGCCTGAGGCGGGACACGCGGCGACGCTGGATTGGGCGTGGCAGCGGGCAACGCGTGGGGACAAAGGGCGGAAGCGACGGCGGCGCGACACGCGGGCCTTGGCGTGGTTGGCGACGGCAGACGCTAATGGCGTGGCGGCGCGTGGCGATGTGAAGCGAGCTTCGCGCTGGGCGCTGGCTGTATGGTGGCGGGGGAGACAGTGGCGGGCTCTGGTTGGCGGCGGCGGATGCGCGGGCGTGCGCTTGATCGCCGAGATCGCCGCGGCGAGCGGCGGCGGCTGCTGGCCGCAACTCCGGCGAGCTCTCGGGCTTAATTCTCCACCGATTCGACGAAATTGGTACCCATCTGAACCGTTCGACGAGATCTACGCAATGGTGTGATCTACAAGTTGGTTCTTGGCGAGAACAGGGAGATATACCCTAAAACTCACCTCGGGCTAGGGTTTCTGACGGCTAGGGTTGCTCTGGGGTGGATCTCGAGAGTTGGTTCGAGGGAGGTCTTGGGGTGCTTATATAGTTCTCACAGTCGACCAAGGCGGGCCTCAAAAGGTAGAACTTGAATTGGGCTCCAATTCTACTCCTAATAGGTTTAGAACTCCCTATTTTTGGTATTTTTGCAAATAAACGAATTTGGACTTGGGCTTTTGGATCTAGGCAGGTTTAGGCCTCAAATATGCCTCCACCAAGTTTGGGCTTGGGTCTAGCACGTTCGCTCAACATTTCATTGGGCTGACGAGCTCCCGGCAGACCGGCGTCGCACTGCGGAAACATAGGCTAGCCTTGGGCTTTGGAATTGAAATTTGGAGGGTAGCTATTTCATGACATTTAGGATTTTTGGGGATTTTTCCAGAATTTTTCAAAAAGGTCTTCTAGGGTTTTGGCTTAAACCTTAGTTTAAAGTAATTAAAACAGGGTTTCGTATATAACAATTCCCTTTTAATTTACTTTTGGGTTTTCGAAAATACAAGTGACATACGACAAAATAGAGGATGTCACAAACCTCCCCCCTTACGGAGAATCTCGACCCCGAGATTCAGAGAAATCCTGCTCGAACAACTCTGGAAACTCAGCCTGCAAATCTTCCTCTTTCTCCCAAGTCGCCTCTGCCTCTGAATGGTTGGACCACTGTACTTTGCAAAACTTGATAGACCGACTTCGGGTACACCTTTCTGACACATCCAAAATCTTGACCGGCCTCTCTTTATAGGACAGATCCTCTTGCAAACCCATAGCTTCAACTGGCATCTGCTCCTCTGGCACTCTCAGACACTTCCGGAGCTGAGACACATGGAACACATTATACACTCCAGACAAATGCTCTGGCAACTCTAGCTGATAAGCAACTTCTCCTCTCCTTCCCGTTATTGGAAACGGACCAATATATCTCGGAGACAACTTCCCAGAAACATGGAATCGACGAAGACCTTTCATGGGCGAAACCTTTAAATAGACATGGTCTCCAACCTCAAATTGCAACTCTCTCTTCGCTTATCGGCATAACTCTTACGCCTTGGTAGGCGGTCCTCATCCTTTCTTTGGATCATTTTGACTTGATCCTCGGCCTCCTTCAAAGCATCTGGGCGAATAACTTTCGCTCTCAGTCTCATTCCAATACAATGGCGTCAGACACTTCCTTCCATACTGAGCTTGAAGGCGCCATCGAATCTTTGGATGATAACTATTGTTATAGGAGAACTCTGCATATGGCAATGCATTATCCCAACCTTTTGAATCTGACAGAGCCACTGCTCTCAACATATCCTCCAAAATTTGATTCGTCCTTTCAGTCTGCCCATCGATTTGAGGATGATAGGCACTACTAAAAGCAAGATGCGTGCCCAACAGAGAATGAATCTTATCCCAAAACTTTGACGTGAACTGGCTTCCTTGATCTGACACGATCCTCTTAGGAACTCCATGCAGACACACAATCTTTGACATATAGATCTCTGCCAACTTAGCACTATCATACCTTGTCCTCACAGGAATGAAATGAGCCACTTTGGTCAATCGGTCAACGATCACCCATATCGAATCAAAACCTCTTTGGGTTCTCGGCAGACCCACAATGAAATCCATACCGACTTCTTCCCACTTCCATTCAGGCACTCTCAAAGGCTGAAGCAAACCTGCCGGTCTCTGGTGCTCTGCTTTGACTCTCTGGCAAATATCACACAAAGCAACAAACTCTGCCACATCCTTCTTCATTCCCGACCACCAGTATCTTTCTTTCAAATCCAGATACATCTTGGTACTCCCGGGGTGAATAGAATAAGCTGACGCATGAGCCTCTTTCAAAATCAACTCTCGAAGATCCTTTTGATCGGGCACAACAATCCTTTTATCAAACCAAACAATACCTTCCTTATCCATCTCAAATCTTGGCGCCTTCTCCAGAATTATCCCAACAATAATGTCGAGAATCCCATCATCAACATCTTGAGCCTTCTTGATCCGCTCTTGGAAATCTGGCTGCACTTCCATCATATACAGATGACTACGCACATAACTATGCAGAACAATCATCAGATTCAACTTCTCCGCTTCTTCTCGAATATGCTCGCTTCTTGGCTTCCGACTTAGAGCATCGGCAACCACATTCGCCTTGCCTTCGTGGTAATGGATACCCACTTCGTAATCCGCTAACTGCTCCAACCATCTCCTCTGCCTCATATTCAGATCTGGCTGGGTGAATATATACTTCAAGCTCTTATGATCCGTATATATCTCGGTACGATTACCAATTAGGTAATGCCTCCATATCTTTAAAGCATGCATCACTGCAGCTAACTCCAAATCATAAGTAGCATAATTCAATTCATGGGGTCGTAGTTGTCGCGAAGCATATGCAACAACTCTCCCTTCTTGCATAAGCACACATCCAATTCCCAACTTCGAAGCATCGCAATACACCTCAAAGTCTTTATGAATATCTGGCAAAACCAAAACCGGTGGCGAGGTTAGCTTCTTCTTCAACAACTCGAAGCTGTCCTGGCACTGAGCGGTCCATTTGAACTTGACATCCTTCTTTAACAACTGGGTGAGCGGTCGAGAAATCTTAGAAAATCCCTCGATGAAACGATGATAATAACCAGCTATTCCAAGAAAACCTCTGACCTTGGTAACTGACTTTGGTATCTTCCAATCCAAAATCTCACTGACCTTAGACGGATCAACGGACACTCCATCTTCCGAGATAACATGACCAAGAAATGCTACCTCCTTCACCCAGAAGTCACACTTTGAATACTTGTCATACAACTGATGCTCTCTCAACTTCTCCAACACCGGTCTTAAGTGCTCAAAGATGCTCTTCCTCATTCTTAGAATAAATGAGAATGTCATCAATGAACACCTAGCGAATTTATCCAAATACTCCATCGAACTTTATTCATAAGCATCATAAAATGGCGGAGCATTAGTGAGTCGAACGACATCACAAGTATATTCATATAATCCATATCGGATAGTGAAATTTGTCTTTGGAATATCCTCGATCTCAACTTGATTTGATGATAACGGACCTCAAATCGATCTTGGAAAACACCTTGGCTCCTTTCAAGTGATCGAACAAATCATCTACGAGGCAGCGGATACTTATGCTTGATGGTCACTTCATTAAGCTTCCGATAATCCACACATCCTTAGGGTCTTCTCACGCTTCTTCTCCACGAACAACCGAGCGATCCCCATGGAGAAACAACAGTGCGATGAAACCCTTAGCTTTCAAATCCTCAAGCTTCGTCTTCATCTCCGCAAGCTCCTTAGGATTCATACGGTACGGACGCTGAGAAATAGGCTCCGTACACGGATACAAATCAATGCTGAACTCAACTTCCCGATCGGGCGGAATTCCAGGCAAATATTCAGGAAAAACGCTGCCGACGACGCGCCATACCCTCGCCCACCACTGCTCGATTCGATGGGTGCGTGGTGGGTGAGGTGGTTCTACAGCAAGCGAAGCAGCGACAGCAAACTCGTCTTCACCGGGAATGCACCGGCGAAGGGAACAACCATGCCTCGGCCGGAGATGTCCGCCGAAGACTGGTACCTGACGAGGAAGATCGCCTCCCTCGTGAGCCTCGGGCTCACGGGCAGGGAGATCATCCGGGACTACACGGCGAACAAAATCTGTCCGCTGCGGAGAAGACCCTACCCCTTCTACAAGATAGAGGGGTGGGAAGACATTTCCAGGGAGAGCACGGGTAAGTGCTTTTAAGACTCTACCTTTCTTTGATGATTCTTCCGAACAGGGACTAACAAGCTCTCCTGCTCGGGCAGAGAAGCCAACCGACGCATGGGTAACCGAGCGGGTCGATGCCATGCTGAAGGCGGCGAAGAAGGACGGCGAGGTCACCGGCGAGGTGGCCTATACCTGTCTGAGAAACGTGCTCGTCCGCACGGCCGAGGTAAGTTGCCTGAACCCTGGCTCGTGTTGCCGGATTCGCACCCTTGTTAAATGCTAACGCCCGCTTCTCAAACGCGCAGGAGGACCAGCTGATCCTCGGAGGGATCGTGGAGGAACTCTTCGGGTCGGAGAAGGAAAAGGCGAAGAAGGGCAAGGCCAAAGCGGCCACTAAGCCCAAGGTGGCAGCCAAGCCGACGCGGAGCTCGCCGTGACATGGCGGCCGCCAGCCAGCGAAGAAACCATCCGCGGCGAAGGAGCGCGCCGAACCGAGCAAGCGGGCGCGCGGTCAGCCCAGCGGGAAGAGACCAAGTTCCTCCCTCCTCACCGAGCAAAGCGACGAAGAGGTAAAGAACATGACCCTTTGGCTTAGGCGTTACACGCAGGCTCACCCGGGCCATATGGGCGGCTACTGCAGTCGCCCGGCGAGAGGAGACTTGAGGAGGAGGTCAGCGCAGGAGAAACTTCTTGCGTTCTTGAGAGGAGTGCTCGACTCACCAGAGAGCTGAGCTCATCATATGACGCCCAAGGGCCAAAGCGGGAAGCCGCCGAGGAGCCCCAGGAAGAAGCGGAAAGTTCCAGCGAAGAAGATCAGGATTAAGCCTTCCACGGCAGGTATGTAGAAATCGATCTTTTGATTTCTCAACTTTCTGACCGCGTTAAACTTAACGATCATTTCTTTTTCATCAGCTGCCTAAGAGGAGATCGCCATGAACAACGTCGAGGCGCTTCGGCGGTCATTGCTTGCCGACACCTACGGTGCATCGCTGAGCGATGGTGGCGAGCCTCAAGGACAAGTTGGCGGCGTGGGCACTGCTCCGCCGAGCTCAATGAGCTCTTCGACGCGCTCAAAACGCAGTGGAAGCGGCTGGAAGCGGAAGAAGCGGCGGCGCCACGGTCGGCGAGGCCAAGGCAATAGCTCTGAAAGGCGCCCGAGGCGGGACCGAGCGGCCGGTCTGCCGAACGCCGTCACGGGGCAACTCACCCCTGAGTCGGCGGGATTCTCTGGCGGCGGTGAAATCACCGCCGCCGAGGAGCAGAAAAAAGCCCCGGCGGTCGCGCAAGTCGTCTGCCCGTGAAACTGCTGGCGCCACCAGCGGAGTAGCTCGATCTCACCCGAAAGCGTTGGGCGGAAGAGGAGGTGGAGGAGAGCGGAGACGAAAGCGCCGCCGTCGCTCTGCTCCCGGCGAATCGCTTCGCGAGAGGAAAAGGCGAACAAAGCGGCAGCAGGAACAACGCGCCCGTCTCATCCAGCACGAGTGGGGTTTCGTGACGCATGGCCTCGAGGACAGCCTGCGCCACGGACTGAAGCGCCGACTTGGGAAGGTAAGCTCCAAGACCACGCCTGGCTCAGTTGGGTAGCTTCACCGCAAAAGCGGCTAACTAGTCTTCTCTCTCAGGTCTTAAAGGACACCATGGAGGAACTCGAGGACGGCGTCACCATCGAGCGAAGCGCCGTACTGGCGTCCCTCCGGGAGCACCTTCGGACGAGGGAGTCCGAGGCAGAGCCATCTGTACCAGCCCAAAGTCGAAGCCGGCTGAAGGCGAAGGTGAAGAAGCTCAAAGTCCAACTGACCAAAGAAAGGCGTTCCTGCGAGGCTCTCCTAGAAGAGGCCGAGGAGCTTTCTTGTATAAGCCGTCAAAGCGAAAGCACCCGGAGGAGAAGCCGCCGCCGCAAGTGGCTCGAAGCAAGCTCGGCGCGTTCCCACTGGCAGGACCAGCTCGCGACGGAAGCCAAGAAACTCAAGGCCCAGCTTGCCAAAGAGGAGCAGACATCCACGGGACTCCAGGCTAAGATCTCAACCCTGTGGGCTTCACAGGAAGAGATCGAGGAGATGCGCGGGATGGCGGTGAGGGCGATCACCGCGGAGAAGAAGGTCAAGGAGCTGGACGAGCAGCTCAAGACCGTCGAGCAGCGAGTTGGCCAGAGCGAGGCTCTGACCGATCAGCTGCGCGCCAAGACCGAAGAGGTCGAAGCCATCGAGGCGAAGGCTGCAGCCTGAGCCAAAGCAGACAGGAGGAGATCGAATGCCTCCGAGCAGAAGCCCGTGAAGGAATCAAGGCTCAAGGTGAAGTCGTGCGCCTCAAGTTAGAAGTTGAGGAGCTAAAGGAGCAGCTTGCTCCTAAGTAGCACCGCGGCTGTAACCCGAAAGGGCCTTGTACCTGAAACTTATGATTCACGCAATAAAGTACTTACCTTTCTTCCTACAAAAAAGAGCAGCAAAAAGACAAGAACGAACAGAAACTAAGAGAAAAGCGAACAACGCTAGGAAGTTTAAGAAAACCGGTGGCGCTTAGCCTAACTCCGGCCCTGTTGTCGGTGCGCTCGAAAACTGAGTTTGCTTGAGTCGAGCAGTGCACAAGAGAAAAAGCGACACCCTAGCCCGATGCAGAATGTTGCTCGAAAACACGAGTTTGCGAATTCGAGGGCGTCGCGTAGAGATAAGCGACACCCTAACTTTGATCGACTTATTCCGTAGACTGCTCGTCGACGTAAGCTAGGCCATTTCAAAAGTAACCGAACAAGGAAAGTGCCTCTGCCACGGGGGGCTTACGAGAGCAGGCATTGCCAAGTGGTCGTGCCGAGCGGTAAGTGCCCCTGCCGCGGAGGGCTTATGAGAGCAGGCTTAGGCGCAAGGTGAAAAGGCCGTGTTACGCAATCCTGAGTTCAGGAACTCGTTGAAATTGGATACGGGCGGGGAAAACCCTGAAGAGTCGCGGAGCCAAGAGTTCGCAAGGCAGGCGACCATCAAGTGTTGCCAAAGAAGTAGTCACGAGAAGACAAGGTGAAAAAAGACACGAGGGCGCGAAAATTCACGAGAATTGGATTTAACTTTACATGGTGCCGAAAGACTTGGGCCGAACTAAAGGCGAAATTTGACAAAATTGAAGCTAAGAAAACAAGCGAACCTACACAAAAACTTACGAAGTGAGTCGATGTTCCAAGTCTTTGGTCAGTTCTCTCCCATCCTCCATAGCTTGAGCGAGCGGCCCAGGCGGCGGTAGAGAAGCGACCGTGAGCAGGCCCTCCCAACGAGGAGTTAACTTGTTGGCATTGGACAAGTTCGGACACGGCGCGAGCGAGGTCGCCCGTCTTCAAAACCCTTGGTCGAACTGATTTGGCGGCGTCAAGCGAAGATCTTCTTTGGTAGCGCGCCATTCTGACTTGTGCCCGTTCGCGTGTGCCTTCAAGGAGATCGAGATCGAGCAAGCGCTCTTGCTCGTCGTCAACCAAGTTGACCGAGCTTCGTCTGGCGAACCGAGTACTACTTGGTGAGCGGGATGGCCGCACCATAGACCAATTGGAAAGGAGTTTCCCGATCGCCGGTGGCCGTAGTGCGAACTGCCCAGAGGACGGAAGGAACTTCGTCAACCCAGGCTTTGTTGTGCTCGCGGAGAGCAGCAAATACCCGCCGTTTGATACCCTGGACAATCTGTCCGTTAGCTCGCTCGACTGCTCCATTGCTCTGTGGATGAGCCCGAGGCGGCGAACCTTGGTGCCCATTTGTTCGCGATATTCACGGAATCGCTTCGCTTACGGCGGGTACCGTTATCTGTGATCAGCTTGTGGGGGATCCCGAAGCGCGTGACAACATTGCTTTTGAAGAAGCGCACAGCCGTTTTGGCGTGAAGAGAAGACACAGGCTCTGCCTCAATCCACTTTGTAAAAGTATCAATGGCGACGAGCAAGTGTGTGTAGCCCTTGTATCCCTTGGGGAACGGGCCGAGCAGATCCAGACCCCATGTGGAAAAGGGCCAAGATGGGGGGATTGTTTGGAGCTCTTGGCGGGCTTGTGTGCCTTCGGGCGTGAAATTGGCAAGCCTTGCACTTAGTCACGGCGTCCGGGCATCTTCTAGCGATGGGCCAATAATAGCCCATGCGAAGCGCTTTGCCGACGAGTCTGTAGAAGGCGTGGTTGCCACGAGCACCCTCGTGTATGTCCCTAGAAGGAACACACCCTCATTGCGAGATGCACTTGGAAGAACTCCCGAGCACCTTGGCGGTCAAGGATGCCTTCCACAAGCTTGTATGGAGCAAGCACGCCTTATAAGCGGGAAGCGCTTCGGCCGTCGTCGTCGAGGCGGTCCCATACGCAGGTACCGGACAAATGGCGTTGTCGATCCATGACTGCTTTCGATAACGGAGACAACACCACATCTCTGTTGCCTCGTCCGGAGGCGTGATTGAGGGCTTGTGAAGGTGCTCGACGAGCACCCTGCCGGAAGCGATTCGTGAGGATCCATACTTGGATAGCTGGTCGGCCAAGAAGTTGTCCTTCACAGGCACGAAGAGCACCTCGAAAAATCGAAAGTGCCGCTCAACTTCCTCACTTCAACCCGGTGTCGCGCCATTGAGTCATCGCAAGCGATACTCCTTGTTAACCTGGTTGATGACGGTTGTGAATCTCCTTCACGATCGGCCGTTGGGCGTAAGCGATTTGCCGCTCTTAGTCCCGCGAGGAGGCCTCGTACTCACGGGCGTTGTTAGTCGCCACAAAGTGTAGTTGGATAGAATCTGAGTTGCTCTCCTTTGGGGAGATGAGAACAAAACCAGCCCGGAGTTTCGGTCTTGCGAGCCATCAAAAACATGGTTCAAGGGGTTCATCGGGTTGCTCGGGAGCTTCACGAGATTTGGGCGAACAAGTCCATTCAGCGACAAAGTCAGCTAGGACACGTGACTTAACGGCGATTCGGGCGACAAATAAGAGATTGAACTCTGCTAGTTCCATTACCCACTTAGCTATCGTCCATTTGGATTCCTTGTTCGTAGGATTTCTCCCGGAGGAGCGTGGTCGGGACCCGATATTTGATCGCTTTGGAAATAGTGGCGAAGCTTCACGGAGGACATGAGCAAGGCGTGGGAGCGACCACGGACCTCAGGGTAACTCTCCTTCGATCCATGAAGTACCTCGCTCACGTAATAGATTGGTCGCTGGATGCCTTCCCTTTCGACTGTTAGGACCGCGCTCACCGCTTGTGGCGTACAGCCAAGGTAGAGCAAGAGCTGCTCGCCATGCCGCGGGGTAGTCAAGACAGGTGGGTTGGACAGGTATTGCTTCAGATCCTGAAAGGATCTATCGGCCTCCTCTGTCCCTCGAAACCATTGTGCTTGCTTGGAGGCCTTAAGAAAGGGCAGCCAGCGTTAGCCTTTGACGGAAATAAATCGCTTAGAGCGGCCATCCTCCCAGTGAGACTCTGTACCTCCTTTACGGTAGTTGGAGCCTGCATATTTTCAATGGCCTCGATTTTTTCAGGGTTGGCAGAAATGCCTTGCAACCAATAACATAACCGAGCAACATTCGGATCGAACACCAAAGGTACACTTCTCGGATTTAATTTTATTCGATACACGGTGAGATTACGAAAAGTCTCGGCCAGGTCTTTTACATGATCTGGAGCAAACTTGCTCTTTACAACTATGTCATCGACATAGACCTCCAGGTTTTTTCCGCGCTGTTCTGGGAAGGTCTTCTCCATTAAGCGCTGGAACGTGGCACCAGCATTGCGCAGACCGAAAGACATGGTCGTATAGCAGAAAGTGCCTGTGAGCATCGTTGAGCCCTAATTTTTATTAGTGGCATTGATGTCAAATTATTTAATGTAAAGTGCTAGGGGGTTTTTGGACTTCTCGAAACCCTAGCGAAGTCTCGGCGTTTTTTCAAAACCCTAACCTGAAGCGACGACAAATTTGTGAGCTGCTCCGAGATTTCAGTGCGTGACCGAGCGAGAGAAGAGGTCACGTATAGATTAGGAGTAGTTAGGTTTATTTCCTGTTTTTCGTCGGATTTCAAAAGGGGTTCGAATATCTCGGACCATGCCGGATCTTTGCGAATTCTTGAAAACTCGGTTTCCGTAGTCCACCACATCTATAAATACCCAAATATCCCTTTGTGAGTTTTCTAGAGAGAGAGAAATATCCACCTATTTTTCCCCTCACTTTTTAGCCGAAAAATCCCCTCTGTCGGACGGCGACTGGAAATTCCAGACGGCGTCCGACCAGCCCAAAATCCGAAATAGTACTCTCTGTCGGACGGCGTCCGGTGGTTACCGGACGGCGTCCGATCAAGTTCAAAATCTGGGTTTTCTCGCTGTCGGACGGCGTCTGGGGGGCGTCCGGTCCATTGAATCTGCACTGTCGGATGGTGTCCGGTCGTTACCGGACGGCGTCCGATCAGCGTATTTTTGTGAGCAGTAGCCGCTGCCGGACGGCGTCCGGTGCCCGTCGGACGGCGTCCGGTAGAGGCCAACGGCTAGTTGTTTTGTCCTCTTCCGAGAGGCAACGGCTAGTTTTGCTCTAGGGGTTATAAATACCTACCTAGTGGCTGGCTACTTTGAGGTTTGCTGCTCCACTTCACATACCACATTCATAGCTCATCAATTAGGTGATCTAGAGCCATTCCTCCACCCACAAATCATCGAAAGCCACAATCCATCAAACCCCAATACCGAGCTTCATGGAAGTCCTTCGATCCGGCATAATCGGGGCGTTTCGGGCTTGTTACTTTTGAAGATATCCTTCGTGGAGGCGAGGGCTTGGGAGTAGGCCTTGGCGTGTGGCTACTCTCGAGTCGATTGTCTGGTGTGAGTCCACCTCGCCGGAGTGGCGGAGCGACTACTAGGGAGTGAGTGAGGTGGTAGGCTCGAGAGCGAGCCGGTCCCAGCGCAAGAGGTAGCCTCAACGAGAGTAGGAGTTCGACTCGAACTTGATCAAACAAACACCGTGTCACTCTCTCATTTAATTTCCTCATTTACTCTCTCGCATTGCTTGTGATCATTTGAATGCCATGTCGTAGTTGCTTTGTGATTTATTTATAGCTTCCGCTTACTTGACTTGCAACTAGGATTGGGTCATTCTTAACTTGTTGCTTAACCAAGAATAATCGAAAAGAAATTAAAATTGCCTATTCACCCCCCCTCTCGGCCTTAGGATCCTCTTTCAGTGCCGAAGGGGGTGATGAAGGCAGTCTTCTCTTCATCCTTGGGGGAGATGCTTATTTGGTGGTAACCGGAGTAAACATCTAAAAAACTCAAGAGCTGGGCATCTGCAGTCGCATCGACCATTTGGTCAATCTGCAACGGAAATTGTCCCTAGGACAAGCGGCGTTCAGATCGTGTGATCGACACATCCTCCACTTGCCGCCTTTCTTCTTTACAATGACGGGGTTGGCTAACCACTCGGTGTGATCAACCTCGAGGATGAACCAGCAATGAACGGTTTGCCAAGTTGATCTTTGATGATCCCCTGTTTGAATTCCAAAAAGCGGCGAAGCTTCGCTAACAGGCTTTTTGTCATTTGGATGACCGGTTTGTGCTCGATAACCTCCTTGGGACTCCGGGCATGTCGATGGCTCCTAGGCAAACACATACGCATTAGCTCGGAGGAAGGCAATGAGCTCGCTTTCCTATTTGGGGTCAGATTGGCCCTCAGTGAACTATCTTGGAAGTATCATCAAGGGCAGTGGAACTTCCTTGGTTTCTCCCACAGGTGAAGGGAGACCCTAGGCGTCTGGAGACTTGGTGCGGAGCGTCGGACAGCGGCGGAAGCTGTTCGACGGGGCAAGGGCGCTCGTCGTAATCGGAGCAGCTTTGTAGTTGCCCTTGACCGTGATCACGCCGTTAGGACCCGGTATCTTCACGCAATGGTAAGCGTGGTGGGACACGGCCATAAACTTGCGAAGTGATGGCCTGCCCAAGATCGCGTTGTACGCGGATGGGAAGTCGACCACGTCGAAAGTGATCAACTCTGTCCGGAAGTTGCTCGGGTTGCGAAGGTAACGGCAGGACGACACCCCAACGGCAGCGACTTCTCCGGAACGATCCCGTAGAAGGGCATTGCGACTTCCTTCAGCTTAGAACGAGGAATCTGCATCTCGTCCAAGACTTTAGCAGAAATCAAGTCCAGAGCGCTCCCGCCGTCTACTAAGACACGGCCAACTCTTGCGTTAGCGATGGTCGGGCGACCACGATGGGAGCGGCGAGGCTTGGTCATCAGTGGGGCAATCCTCCTGAGAGAAGGAGATGGGGACCTCGGTCCACTTCATTGACTCAGGCTGAAGTTTGGCCTTTTCAACGTTGTGGACCTCCCGAGCAGCTTCCTTGAGGCTACGTCGAGAGGTGTAAGCCGAGGAGCCGCCAAAGATGACGGCGATATGGTTCTCGGGCTCCTGATACTCATTATCGTCTTCCCGGTCACCATCATCGGTTTGGCGCTTAGCCTTACCGGCTTCACCTTTCTCGGGCAGGGTGGGCATTGGGCCCTTGCCGTTGTAGAAATCCTCAAGCTTTGCAGCCCAGGTCCTGCAATGGCGTGTATCATGCCCGTAGTTCTGGTGGAACTTGCAGTATCGGTCACTCGGACCTTTCTTGCCTTGGTTGCCTCCTGGGCGACTTCTTGCCCTTGTAGTTATTATTGGGCTTTTACGCCCATCCTTGGGAGGAGGTGTGCGATCTATACGGCTGACGGTATTGTTGCGTCACCCTTCTTTTCTTCACGGGACTTTTGTCACCGGGAACATTCTTCTTTGCTCTTCTTCTTTTCATCTACACGGGTTGGGCAGGCGGCTCGCCCTTGTCAAACGCCTTTTGTATCTTGAGCAGCTCTGCCGCATTGGCATAGCTGACGGCGTGCTCACCGCTCAACCACTGCGGCTCACACCCCTGGTCAGATATCTTGTCTTGCTAGCCTATTGGCCGAGCTCGATTCGATTGAGCGCTGGACGCAGCAAGGAGCAACACACGGGGATTACCCAGGTTCGGACCCCCTCGCGGGTAATAGTCCTACTCCTGCTGAGCCTTAGCTCTTTGGTTGTGGTTGAATGGAATGTGCTTACAGAGCGTTTTGAATGCACGAATGCTAGTGCAACGCAACGTCACCCCCTCCTCTCTCTCTCCACCCCTTTTATACAAGCTTTGAACCGGCGGAGAGAGCCGAGGCAGTAGGCAGTACAGTACCCTTGGTACAGCAACAAGACACGACAGGAGAGACGAAAACGTGCTGCCACCGCGTCGCGCGGCGCTGCCCTCGCGTACTTCGCAAGCGGCCACTGACCCGCACAGTCACACCAGTGAGGCTGCGGGTGGGGCCCGGTCTGCTCCTCCTGACGCGGGCGGCCATCTCAAGCAAACCTTTTCTCTGCCGGTCAATTCTTACGCGCCACGGTGGCGGCCGCTCGGTGGCGAGGGTCATTATGCGGTAATCATGTCTTGTTTGTCTATCCGCGTGATGTCGCGTTAAATGCGCCGCTCGTCGCCCAGCGGCGGGAGCCTTCGACGAAGACTCCTTCGGGATGTTCCACGCCACGCGGGCCCCATCGACAGCGGGGCCCTCGCCTGGCCTTCGAGAGGGCTCGCCCGCGCACCCGCTCGCGCGTGGGGCCGCTGGATCGCCGTGGGGCTCGCCCACGCTTAGGTCGACCGCCCTTTGACGTGTGGGGCCCTCGCCCGTATACTGAGGGCTTCGCCTGTGTGACGGGGCCTTACTCGCTTCGCTTTGATCGTGGGGCCGCTTGATACGCCGGGGCTCGCCCGCCATGTTGAGGTCGACCGCCCGCGCTGGCGTGTGGGGCCCTCGCCCGGCGCATACTGAGGGCTTCGCCAGCGTGGGGGGCTTGCTTTCGCCCGCGATGCGTGGGGCCAGCTGATCTTCTCGGGACTCTTTATACCCGGTATTTATTACCGCAGTAGCCGGGACCACCATGATCTGTGAACCGTCGCGCCGATATCTGGTTATCTTTTGCGTGGCGGAAGGCGAATCGTGGGGGCCCAACTCGCAACGGCCAGACGCTGATTCTCCATCTGCGCCACGATCTTCCTTGGGAACTCGCGCTTTTTCGCGAAAAACCGGCCGCGTGAGGCAATGATGGCGCCAGCAGCCTGTAGAGTGGGGCGGAATCAAACCGTCGCACTCATTGCCGCCTTCTATAAAGCTTCTCTCTCTATTGCTGGCGAGTTCCTTCAAGACGCCAAGTCCTCAAACTATTCACCTTCTTCGCCACCACTTGCAAGTGACCTTCGCCAGCGCCACCAAGTTTTTGCGGCGCCATCGCTCATCCTCCCATAGCTCCCAGCGCGGCAAAACGCCGTGGGATGCCGCACCGTCACCGGGCGTTCTCGCACGCTTCCACCGCCGAAGAGGACGCGGTGTCGCGGCTCCGAGCCGTCGTGCCGCCATCTGCCACGCGGATCCGCGCAGGTACCGTGGCGCCGCGCCCCCGCGACGGGGAAGTCGTGACCTTCGTCTGGGCAATGCTGGCGGGGCTCGTGCCGCCATACTCCGAGTTCTTCTTGTGGGTGCTCGCCTTCTACGAAATCCAGGTGGCGCACCTTCCCCCCAATTCAATCATTGCGTTGTCCGTCTTCGCCCACCTTTGCGAGATGTTCGTGGGGACGACGCCAAGCCTTCCGCTCTGGCGCCGACTCTTCGTTCTTCATACGCGACCAGGCTCGAGTGCTGTTGGGAGCTGCTACTTCACGCTCCGCGAGGTCCCCGCCTTCATCCCGGTCCCAATCAAGTCCAACTGGAAGGGTGGTACTAGCGATGGTCAGACGTGGAGGACTCCAATGCTGCGACGATCGCCCCTCGAGGGCCTGCAGAGCTCCACCGCTAACCGGGGTCTCGCCCGACGACCCGGCAATGAATGACGGAGGAGATGATGGCGCGCATTGCGGAGCTCACGCCTAGCGGGCTCACCGGAGCCCACGTGGTACAAGATTTTCTGCGGCGCCGCCTCTGCCCGCTTCAAATGCGGGCGCGCCCCGCCTGGACGTATTACGGCGACGACGACGGGACCCGAATTGCTCCCGGAGGTAAGCATTCTTGTGCTCTTCTAGATTTTGTGCTTTTGGCGGAACGACTTATCTTCTTCTTCTTTTGGTGCGCCCAGCCGCAGGGACCGTGCCGGAGGACGTGCTTTGGCAATGGCTGGTGGGGCTCCTGACTGTGCCGGCGGGCAACATTTCCTTGCCCGCGGGCATCCGTCCCCCTGCGGCCCAGGGGCCTTGCGGGGCGCCCTTAGCGTACTAAGCGGCGCTGCCTCCGATGGTGGTTTCTGGTCCGGCGGTCCAGCCGGCCCAGGGACCTTTGCAGATCCGTGACCCCCCGCCAATGACCGCCGAAGTTCCTGCGGCCGCCGCCGCTCCTGCTGTGGCGGCCGACACCGACCGCGCTCTGGGAAAGCGCCGTCTCATCCTCGCTGTCGACGACGACGACGACGAGGAGGGAGGGACGAGCCCAAAGAGAGCTCGCCCCTCGGGTCTTGAGCTCCTCGCACCAGTCTTGGAAATCGGCACTCTTGAACTGAGCGCCGTTGTCGGTGATGATCCTGCTGGCGACGCCGAAGCGGACGAAAATGCTCTTCATGAATTTTATGGCAGCAGCGGACGTGATTGCCGGTACTGGCGTGGCTTCAACCCACTTGGTGAACTTGTCAACGGCGACGAACAGATGTGTGTAACCTCCGGTCGCCCACGGGAACGGGCCCAGGATGTCCAGCCCCCAGACCGCGAACGGCCAGGAGAGCGGGATGGTTTGCAGTGCCTGGGCCGGTCGGTGGATCTGCTTAGCATGGAATTGGCACGCTTAGCATCTCCTCACCAGCTCGAAGGCATCCTGGAGGGCTGTAGGCCAGTAGAAACCGTGGCGGAAGGCTTTCCCCACCAACGCCCGGCTCCCCGAATGGCTCCCACACATGCCTCCATGGATCTCAGAGAGAATTGCACTCCCCGCTTCCCGAGTGACGCACTTCAGTAGAACTCCGTTTGGGCCCTGGCGATATAGGTCCCCACCTACCAGGGCGTAGCACTTAGCCTTGCGCGCTATCTTCTCAGCCGACGCGTCATCGTCGGGGATCACTCCGTCTCGTAGGTAGGCTAGGATCGGATCCATCCGGTGACCTTCCGGACAAGTGTGGCGGCGTTAAATTACATTGCCGCCGGCGTACTACTGCGGCACAGCATTTCGCCTCAACCGCCTCGGCGGTTCTTCCGCCTCTCCCTCAACCGGAGGCTGTAGTAGGATCGGTGGCGTCTCCTCCGAAGTGGGGCTGCGTCGAAGCGTCGTCCCGCCAGAGTTGGGGGCTGCGACGGACGGCCGCGTAAGTCTTTCTTCAAAGACCCCAGCCGGAACAGATGCCCTTGACGAGGCAATTTGGGGCAGTTCATCCGCCATATAGTTGTCGCGGCGAGGGGCGTGCGCAGCCCAAACCCTCGAAGTCCGCTCAACCGGCGTACCTCCGCCGGTGAGCCGCCATGGCGGGATCGGCGGGAGAAATCCTTCTCGCTGGTTGATGACCAGAGAGAGTCATGCTGACTTGCCACCGCCGGATGCCAAGGGTCGAAGCCACCCTGAGCCCGGCGAGCAATCCTTCGTACTCCGCGACGTTGTTGGTGGCGCGGAACTCCAGCACCACCAGGTGCCGGACTATGTCGCCGGTGGGAGACACCAGGACGACACCTGCCCCAGCCCCCTCAAGCCGGAATGAGCCGTCGAAGAAGAGAGTCCACGGCGAGGGTGCTGGGACGTCTTCAGCTTCTATGCCGCCGGAGTCCACTCGCTGACGAACTCCGCCAGAGCTTGCCCTTTGATGGCCGTTCGGGGAGCGAACTTGAGATCAAATTCCGCCAGCTCCATGGCCCATTTGGCGATGCGACCCATCGCCTCGCGGTTGAAGAGGATCTCCAGCAAGGGGTACTTGGTCAGCACCGTGATTTCTCGCCCCTGGAAGTAGTGACGCAGCTTCCTGGATGCCGTCAGCACGGCGTACAACATCTTCTGGTGTTGTGAATACCTCGTTTCGGCGTCGTGGAGGACTTTGCTGATGTAGTAAATAGGGCGCTGAACTCCTTCTCTTTCCGCCACCAGCACCGCGCTGACCACTGGGGTTTGCGCGACGTAGAGGATCGTGGCTCGCCCGGATGCAGGGCGACCGATGCGGTGGGGAGGTGAGATACTTCTTCAGCCCGTCGAACGCCTCCTGCGCCTCCGCCGTCCACTCGAACTGGTTGGTCTTCTTTAGGAGCTTGAGTAGTGGGAGACTTTTATCCCCCAGGCGAGCTATGAAGCGGCCCAGGGAGGTCAAGCACCCCACCAAGCACTGCATCTGCCGAAGTCGCGTCGGGGGCTTCATGTTTTCAATTGATGTGATCTTGTCAGGGTTCGCCTCAATCCCCCTCTGGGAGACGAGGAAGCCCAACAGTTTGCCCGACGGAACGGCGAACACGCATTTCTCAGGATTAAGTTTGATGCAGTACTTCCTCAGTTTAGTGAAGGTTTCTTCCAGGTCACCGATCAACTCCTCCGCCTTCTTGGACTTCACCACCAGGTCATCGACATACACCTCCAGGTTCCGCCCTATCTGGGAGCGGTGAGCGATATGCATGGCCCTTTGATAGGTCGGCCCTGCATTCTTCAAGCCGAACGCCATTCTTGCATAGCAGTAGACGCCCATAGGCGTCACAAAGGCAGTCTTGTCTTCATCTTCTTCAGCCATGCTAATCTGGTGGTACCCAGAGTACGCATCCGTAGCTCTGTTGCTCGCACTCATTTGTTGAGTCGACGATGAGGTCAATGCGGGAGCGGGTACGGATCTTCTGCACGCCTTATTGAGGGTCGGTGAAGTCCACGCACATCCTCCACCGCCCGCTGATTTCTTGACGAGGACGGGTTCGCGAGCCACAGGATGGGCGACGCTTCTGAACGACCCCGCCCTTAAGAGCTTGTCCACCTCTGGCGGATAACTTCCGGCGCTTCCACCGATCGCTTCCGACCTTCGTGCATGACGGTCACAAGGCGAAACGCCGCCAATTTGTGCTCAATCACCTCCTCGGGGACCCCAGCCATGTCGGACGGTTGCCAAGCAAACACGCTCTGCGTTAGGATCGAGGAAGGAGACGCAGCGCCTCCTATTTATGCCAGAGAGGCGCCCACCGAACGGTCTTCGCCGTGTCGACTTCGCCAGGAGATCGCCTTAACCTCAGCAGACGAACCGGGAGGCACGGGTCTTCGAGGAGCTCCCGAGTCGGCCTCGGCCTTCTGGCACCGATTGCCCCCCCAAAGCGAGAGCGCCCTTGTCGCACGGAGCGTCTCCCGGCGGTCCACCTTGAAACGATGGGGCGGTAGGCCCGGATCTTCACCACCATGTAGGCATAGTGGCAGCCGCCATGAACTTGGTTAGCGCCGCCACCCAAAGATGGCGTTGTAGGAGGTCGAAGTCCGCCACCTCGAACTCGAGCATCTCGGTGCGGAAGTTGCCGAACCTCCGAAGGTCACTGGAGATCGCTGCGCTTTAGAGGACGGATTTCGGCCCGGCGTAAGAACGGGAGCGTCGGGCGAAACTCCCCGGTTGATCTGAGCGCCTTGGCGCCTCGACGGAGATGAGGTTGAGAGAGCTCCCTCCGCCAACCAGACTCCGCCCTAACTTTACATTCGGACCGTGGGTGCCACCACGATCGGGAGATGCCTGTGGCGGCGGTACTAGCTGGGTGATCGGCTTGATCAACGCGATCGCACGCCCGACCACGCCGCTTTGCCGACCCAAAGCCGCACGGGCGGCGCCACTTTCTATCGCACGCTTAAAGTTAGCGTGGGACGGATAGGTGGTCAACCGCCGTGGATGACGGCAACCTCAAGGCCCGCCGCTGAAAGCGGCGAAGCCTCCTTGCCCTTGCCCTTAAGCATCGCCGGACGCACGCCGCTCGTGGATTCGCTTTGTCCACCAACTTGCTAACGGGTGGCAATCGCCAAGTCGGGAGTTGTTGCGTGGATGGGGCATAAGGCCCTCCGCCCACGCGGGGACGGCGGTTCGCCATTGTCAGTGGCGCTGGGCCGCCATGATCACGGGCGATCGCTTCGCCGCCTTTACGGGACCGCTCCGGCCGCGCGCCGTTGCGCTGGGCGGCCTCCACCGCTGACCGCTCTCTAGGTTCACGCCGGCTTCGCCATGGGCCGGTACCATCTTCGTCGTTGTTGTCGTCGCGCATACGGCGGCTATGACCTGTCGGTCTCGCCGCTTTGCGCTTCTTCTTGTCCTTCTTTGCGGGATTTTTCGAGGTCGGCCTCGCCGCCGCGTTCGCTACCGCTTACAGCAATGGGCGATGATGCTCCTCGTCAAGGGCGACTTAGCGCCAAGGTGAAGAGCTCTTCCGTCGCCTTGATCTTGCGGGTGGCCATCTTCTCCTTGACCCTAGGGTCTCGGGCGCCTCTCACAATGCCGTGAACGACGGCGCTGATGGAGATGTCGAGATGGTGTTGCGGACTGACTGAAGCGCCGGACGTCGCGCGCAATGACTCTCCCTTCTTCCGCTTCCACGCTGTGGAGGTCGCCCCGACTCCGGGCTGCTCGAACGTGTCTCTGGAAATTGGTGATGAAGAGCTCGAGAGCTCCTTCCACGACCCCACCTGACCGGGGCAGTGTTCATGAGCCAAGAGGGCTCACGGTGAGGACAGCAGGAAGTAGTTCGCGTAACCTTCCCGACCCTCCACCGGCCGCATCACCGTGGTATAGATCTGCAAGAACTCGCTGGGTTGGAGGAGCCGATTTCGATGGGGTGGGCCGGAACCTCTCCGCCATCGGACTCTGCCAGCCTCCTTCAAAAGGCGCGGCACCAACGCCGGAGCCTCCGCTCACGACGCTGGGCTGCGTCCGCCGCCCCGCCGTCCGGACGGCTGAAGAGGCGCCTTCTTCGACGGAGGCAAAGACTGCGGAGTCCTCTCGCTGGTCCTCGCTGAACGACAGCGGCTTGGCGGCGGTCGCAAGACTTCGGTCATGTTGCTCAAGGAGCTTGTCGCGCAAGTCTTCTCCGAGTCGTAGATGGCGGTCTCCAAGTGGGATCGGAGATCTCGCCCACTTTCGCGCCGCCAGCCGAACCCCGTGAGGAGTCGCCTGCCTCAGTTGTCGGCCCGCTCCCTCCCGCCAGAGACTCTGCGAGGTGTGCGAAGGGGAGAGAACGAGAAGAGGCGAAACACCGGTTCCTCCTCCCAAACTTGCACCAACCAGCGGCGTCGGCCGACAGAAGGGTCAAACTGGCCTACCACGGCGCCACGGGAGTCCGAGTCACCGGAACGGTGGGTTGTCCAACAGGCCTCGCCGCATGGAGGTTCTCAGGCCGAGTGCACTCCTCCAAGGCCAGCGCCGCTTAGTTGGCGGGACGGCTACCGCCCGGCTGATCCACCGCCATTGCCGCGGTCGACGCCACGGCCGCGGCTCTAGCGGCCGCCTCCTGATCCATCGCGGACTGCCGATCCGCCATTACCGCCTGAAGAGAGGTCGAAGAACTTGAATCGGTTAGCGCCCCTTACTGGCGCGCCTCGACGGCGGTTTCACCGCTTCAACCATCGCGGATCACACCTCGGTCGATATCTTGTCTTGCTAGCCTATCGGCCGAGCTCGATTCGATTGAGCGCTGGACGCAGCAAGGAGCAACACACGGGGATTACCCAGGTTCGGACCCCCTCGCGGGTAATAGTCCTACTCCTGCTGAGCCTTAGCTCTTTGGTTGTGGTTGAATGGAATGTGCTTACAGAGCGTTTTGAATGCACGAATGCTAGTGCAACGCAACGTCACCCCCCTCCTCTCTCTCTCCACCCCTTTTATACAAGCTTTGAACCGGCGGAGAGACCCGAGGAGTAGGGCAAGCGTCTGATACCCTTGGTACAAAGAACAAGACACGACAGAGAGACGAAAACATGCCGCCATCTGGTCGCGCGGCACCGCACAGATTCGCAGTGCCATCGACCAAGACAACACACTGATCACAGGTCGCGCAAGCGGGTGGGGCCTGATTCCTCCCCGACGAGGCGCCATCTCAAGCAAACCTTCTCTCGGCCAATTCTTCACTGCGCACACGGATGCCGCCAGACCGGTGGCAGGGTCATCAGAAGCGTAATCATGTCTTCGTTGTCTATCCGGCGTGATGTCGACAATGCGCCGCTCTTCGCAGCGGCGGGGAGCCTTCACCAAGACTCTTTCGCATGTTCTCGCCCGCGGGCCCCATCTCGACGCAAGGCCCTCGCCGGCCTTCGTAGGGGCTCGCCCACGACTACCGCCGTGGGGCCCGCTGGATACGCCGTGGGGCTCGCCACACGCCGGGTCCGACCGCCCGCGACGTGGGGCCCTCGCCCGCTTCGAGGGCTTCGCCCATCGTGGCCTTGCTCGCTCGCCTTTGATGAGTGGGGCCCGCTTGATACGCCGTGGGGCTCGCCCACACGCTGGTCTGACCGCCCGCGGCCGACGTAAGGCCTCGCCCGGCTGCCGAGGGGCTCGCGCCACGCTGGCTGGGCCATGCTCGCCCACCGATGCGTGGGGCCCGCTTGATCCTCTCGGGACTCTTTGTACCTCGGTATTTATTACACCGACAATAGCGATCACCGCCTTGAATAAGTCGTTGGCGGTCAGTCTCATTGATCTCGAGATCCCGGAGAGCCGCCGTCGTGGACTCCGTTTTTGAAGGCGCGACAATGATTCATCCGAAATGTTCGGATCGTGTTATAATCTTAATGAAACGCTTCACAAAGTTGCGGAGGGTCTCCCTGCTCATCCGGATCATCCGGTGCAGATCATCCTCCTTGCCCAGACGCTCAGAATAGCTCTCGAAATTGGCGATCGAGCATCACAAAGTCGATTCCATGAGTCGATGGAACCCTCCTCGCGATTGAGCAACCATAACCGAAAGCAAAGACCCTCAAGGATGTCGGGAGGTAGTTAGCCATGACGAGCTCGTCACCTCCTACGCCATGATGGTCAGAAGCGAGATGGAAAGGAACTCTTCAGTTCGGGTCCCATTGTACCTCTCCATGGGGCCGGGCTTGAACTTGAGGGCCACCGACACGCCAAGCTCGTCGAGAAGGCCTTGCGTACTTAATGCGTCTGATCGCCACCTTCCCCAGTAACCTAGTCTCGAGAAGACGTTGGTCTGCGGCGCGGAGGAACTCTCGCTGAACGGAAGATTCGGCCCGAGAAATTCTCTCCGGACAAACCACCACGCCCTTCCTCGTGGTCGCGACAACGCGCTCCTCACGAGGGGATCGTCCGTGATCATCGCGTGCACGCTTGCCCCTGTGGTCGCAATGACTACGGGGACTTGGCGAGCGACGGCGACCACGGGCAGCTTGCTCGTGGACAGTGATCCTTCGATGGTGACGGGGGTCACGTGATCGATCGGACCGCTCACTGCCCGAATCATTCCGGGCAGTTTGACTGCGCTACCTGGAGGAGTTGTTGACTTCTCCTAGGGACTTTATGCCTTCAGCCAGTCGCTCTAGGTTAGAAGCAACGGCATCGCCCATACGGGCGAGGTCGGCTTGGTTGGTGGATCTGATCACCGAAGCCATGGCCGCGAGTCATTCCCGACTCTGCTCTAGGGGTTCTGGGACCCCCGAGGCATCCGCGTTCGCCCGACCGAGTCCGTTCTGCTGGGAACTAACCCGACAGGCAAACTTCGCGGGAGACTTGGCGTGGGCACGCGAGGTGGGACGCGACGAGCGTCGCTTGCATCGATCGCAAACCGTGCCACGGTCCGATTGATGGAATCGCCGAGGTTGCGGCGAATGACTTCTTCTTTCGCGGCGGCCAGTAGCGAGCCTCGCCTTGATGCCGAAGCGAGTTAATCCGCCCGACCTCGTCGGCCACACTCGTGCGGTGATTCTCGAGGTTCCTACATCACCATGTTAATCTGTGCGGGGGCCGTGTGAAGGTATGCTAGACGGTGTCATCGCTGTGTCACCAGGTAGAATCTACCGACATAGCCTTGGAACCGATAGATCTAAACCGTCGTAAAGATCATCGGTTCCGTAGTCATCGTCAATGACGGGAGTGCGATCTGAGGCTATTTCTGCCATATAGGCAGAGACATCTGCCTCAGATACGGAAAGTGTTCGAGATCGAACAGATCGATCTGAACTGGCAGGGGATGAAACTTCCTACCCTTCTGAGTCGTAGCCCTCAGGAAGCATCTTTGTATCGCTGACGGAGTTCGACATGCTCGATCTGCGTATCCCCACGGACGGCGCCAGCTGTCGACGATTGGGATATCGACCCAAGTCAACCAAGGTTCTTTAAGATGGAGATAGGAGACACGCCGAACAAGACAAACAACAACGAACAGGGAGACAAGGGTTTTTATCCTGGTTCGGGCCTCTCGGGAGAGATAATAGCCCTACGTCCAGCCTTTCTTGTATATCAAAGAGAGTTACAAGGTGGAACTCGACGAGACGAACAAGTCTCGGCGAGGTTCTGGGTGTACAAGATAGCAATAAGCCAGATGCGTCTAAGTCGTGCCCTCTACACGCCGTAGGGGCTCGTTTATATAGTGCAGAGCAAACCGACCTACCGAGGGAATATTGGGCCGGGCTAACTACGAGATCGTAACGAACTTAGTACATGCCAAATATATCCCGAGGCAGATAAGGCATACTCCTAGTCTTGGGGATCACGACTCCTATTCCAATCCGGGAACCAACGTCCGGGTCTTCACGTAGCCGTGTAGAACTCCTGTTCGAGACGGACTCGAACACGATTCCTTGGCCGCTACGCACCACGCCAACCAAGAGGTTGTCCGGCAGGATGCATATAGGCCAGATAGAACCTTCCAGGGAACTGGGCCCTGGTAGGCTGTTCGATCGGACCGTCAGGGAGTGAACCATGGTCAATGGGCTGTAATTTTATCCCCGACACACACTTTGAATACTTGGCATACAACTGATGCTCTCTCAACTTCTCCAACACCAGTCTTAAGTGCTCGGCATGCTCTTTCTCATTCTTAGAATAAATGAGAATGTCATCAATGAACACCACGACGAATTTATCCAAATACTCCATCAGAACTTTATTCATAAGCATCATAAAATGAGCCGGAGCATTAGTGAGTCCGAACGACATCACAGTATATTCATATAATCCATATCGGGTAGTGAAAGCTGTCTTTGGAATATCCTCTGATCTCAACTTGATTTGATGATAACCGGACCTCAAATCGATCTTGGAAAACACCTTGGCTCCTTTCAACTGATCGAACAAATCATCTACACGAGGCAACGGATACTTATTCTTGATGGTCACTTCATTAAGCTTCCGATAATCCACACACATCCTTATGGTCTTCTCACGCTTCTTCTCCACGAACAACACAGGCGATCCCCATGGAGAAACACTTGGTCTGATGAAACCCTTAGCTTTCAAATCCTCAAGCTGCGTCTTCATCTCCGCAAGCTCCTTAGGATTCATACGGTACGGACGCTTGGAAATAGGCTCCGTACACGGATACAAATCAATGCTGAACTCAACTTCCCGATCTGGCGGAATTCCAAGCAAATATTCAGGAAAAACATCCATAAACTCATTCGCTATCGGGGTCTCCTCCAACGGCAGACGCTCTTCTCCGTCTCCACGCATCATCTTCAGGTGATGCAGCTTGACAACTGAGCTTTCTTCAAACAAAGACACATACTTGATGATCTCTCCACTTAAAGTAGTAAGGGTTACCGATCTATCAGCACAATCAATCTTAGCCTTATACGTACTCAACCAATCCATCCCCAAAATCACTTGAATACCTTTGGAATCGATCATGATCAGATTAGTGGGAAACTTATAACCTCCAATGTCCAGATCCACATTCGGACATCCCACATTCACATTCGTAGCCCCACCAGGCGATTGAACTAGCAAAGACTGTCTACGGGGTACTACCCACCAACCATTATCAACAACTACCCCTCTTGCAATAAAAGAATGCGAAGCTCCCGAATCAAATAAAACAGAAACAGGGATTGAGTTTGCCAAGAACGTACCGAGAACGACGTCTTACGCATTCTGCACTTCTTCAGCGGTGACGTGGTTCACACGTCCACTTCCTTGGGGTGTCTTGAATGCACTCCCACGATTCTGCCCTTGAATCGGCTGACGAGCAGGCGTCCCTCCTTGGTTCTGCTGAGGTTGGCCTCCCTTGTTCAACGGACAATCATACGATAGATGGCCTTGCTGATGGCACTTGAAACAGGTCACACCAGCAACAGGAGTCTTGGCTTGATTCTGCACTTGGCCTCCATCTTGCAGCGGCTGGCGAACTTGCTGAAAATTACCCCCTTGCTGAGGAGTAAATGACTGCTTGAAACCCGAGTTCTGAAACTGTCTCGGCTGACTTTGATTCTGCCCGAAACTTGGAGCTTGATGAGTCCGGGGTCTTGAACTGCTGCTAGACTGCTGAGAAGTGAACTTCCTCTTCTTCTCATCACTGTGCTTGCGCTGGGCTCCCTCCAGAATACGGGCCCTTTCAGTCACATCATCAAATGTCTCACATCGAAGCGGCTTCAGCTGAACACCATACCAAGTGTCAAGCCCTTGGTGAACCTCCGGACCTTAGCCTTTTCAAGAGCTACAAGATCTCGGCGATATCGAGACAACTCGATAAACTTCTCGATATCTTGATCAATGGATTCATTATTTCGCGCTTGATCCTCGAACTCACGCTTCTTCTCCTCCCGGATGCTCATTGGAACATGATGGTTCTTGAAGACATCAACAAAGTCATCCCATCCCATGTTCACATTGTTTGGGTTGGTGGCGCAATAATTCTCCCACCAATGGGCAGCATTCCCCTTCAACATATGAGGAGCGTACCGCACGCTCTCATATTCATCACAATTGGCTAAGTAGAGCTTATTCTCTACATTCTTTATCCAGTCTTCAGCTTCAATTGGGTCTCCACGGCCAGAAAACTCCGGTGGCCGAGTTCCCATGAACTCTCTGAACTTAGACTGTGGCAACGCTGGCATTGGCATCTGCTGCGGCGGCGGTTGGTTCAGACGATCCACAATCAGATGCAAAGCTTGCAGAATCACCGCATCATCGTTGGTTCGCCGGCCGGCGGAGGTGGCGAGGCGGCGAGGCGGGCGCTTCTTCTTCGCCGAGGTCTGTGGCGGATCTTGAGCAGCGACATTGACATGTCCTGCTTGATTACCAGCTGCTTGGTTGACTTGCCCTTGGTCATTGGCTTGACCACCCTGGGCTGCTGCATTATCCTGATTGGCCTGCTGATCCAACTCCTCTTGCAGATTGATGGGGATAGGCTGAACTCCACGTCCACGACCCCTACCCCTTCCACGGCCTCTTCCTCTGCCACGAGCTTCACTTCCATGACCTCTGCCTCTGGCCATCTGCTGGGATAGAAAGAATAGGAAAGAAGACTAAACGGTAAGTGACATCCTTAGAATATAATAGTTTTATAAACGCCTTTATCACTCCAATCAAAGATCCAAATAAGAAGCAACACTCCACATGCTAAAGAAAGCATGCTCCAAATAAATCCAACTCAAGCATTGGTTACAATCACAGACAATAAATTAGTTGCATTATATTATTGCCTTATTATAGCTTGCTTAGTCTTCTTATATATGAAGTACTTAGTTGCACTTATTCAATTGATTGATGGAAAAAATTTTGGAAATAAAAAGAAAACTCTTCCATCCGCGTCGTCTTCTTCTCTTCGATGTCGATGCAAATATTAAACAAGGCACAACACCAGATATTAAACTAACTTTAAACTTTACTTATACTTTTAATATCCAACATAACGAATAGCCATATCACACAAGTGAAAACCAAAATTTGATATGGTCTACTCCACACATAACTTTAAAAACATACGGGGACTAAGTCTTTATGACGTAACTAGACACACTCCCTAATCTTGGCGACGGAAGATCGAGACGATCCTCGAACCCGACGAAGAAGCGTCCTCCACTTCGAACGGTTCCTCCTCTTCATCGTCTTCGTCGTCCTCCTTCGTCTCCTCGGGATCTTCAATCTTGACGAAGTCGATCTCTTCTCTTGCCTTCCTTCGATCTCCTCGCAGAGCCGAAGCATGCTCCCATTCCAACTTTGCCTTCTTAGCCTTATGACGAGCTTGCTCCCTTATCAATTCGTCGCCATCTTGTTCAATTTCTCTTTTCATGGCGTCGAGGCGATCAACTTCCTTGTTGAACTTCTCGTTCATCAGCGCCTCCCTCTTGTTCAGGTCCTTCTTCTTCCTTTTGTAGAGGAGCTTGACTCGGCGCGCCTCTTGGATTTCAGCAATGCGACCATTGCGATCAGCATCCTTCAGGCTGGCGATCTCCATCTCGAGCTCGTCAATCTTCTCCTTAGCTTTTCCTAGCTGGTCTTCAACTACAGCGGCCTTGTCTTCGAAAAATTGCCCATCGAAGCGGACGGCATCATACAGCCTCTCCAATGCCTTCAGATAGGAGACTGTGGTGTAGATGGTCGAGTTGGTCTCATACTCCAAGTCTCTTGTGATCAATGGCCCATTGAGGTTGCAATGGTCCCTACAGCATCGAGGCAGGTAGCAGAATGGACTCCCTCTTGTTTCATACTGATGCACATGCGCGAAGTGCATAATTCCCTTCTTTGCCACTAGCTGAATGGCGCGTCCTTCATATTCCGCGGTCTCCTCGAATATGGACTCCCTTGGCACTCCTTGGTCCACATAACGGACTACTAGCTCGCAGCGATACTGGTTCATCCCATTGAGGAATACCGGAGTAAAAGTATACTCAGGCCTCCTTGAGTAGCCCATCTCCCTGAGCAATCCCCACAAGAGCGTAGGGAAACCGGGACGCTCCGCTTCGGGGTGAGATGCCGACATCTAGAATTTAAAAAGGCTAAGCAGGTTAGGCCAGCAAATTTATCAAGGAGTTAAGAACAATAAAGAGTTTGATATTAAAATATAGCATGGCTAAGATTGTCAAAATCCTCCAAAGGACTAGCTACGCTTTCCTAGGTCAGACTGGCTTTGATACCAACTTTTGTCACAACCCCGGCTTCACCGGGATCTACCCATGATCCATTGCTAGTCCCAGAGATCAATACTAGCAACTCATGAGCGACTTGAGTCGAGCATCACAACACAATCATCATAACTAAGAAAATATTATAATAAATGCAAAAGTAATTGTATCACAACTACTTATTACAATAGTTTGTTTAGATCCATATAACATTATTCAGAGTAGCGGAATTTCAAATGATATGCAATATTAAATATGACGATGCTCTCTAATCCGCCCCTTCAGCAATAACTAGTCCTCCACGAAGTCCGGTACAAGATCCTCCTGATCCTGCGGGCAAACCGGGATCGAATCATCTCCTGAACAAATATATCCGTGGTTTTTGTATAGTGAGTACACGGCTACCCAGCAAGAATCCTTAAATATGCATGCACGGGTATGACAAGAACAGGATGGTTAATTTGCATAAACACCTATTCTAGTCAATATTAATTAAAGTGTTGTAAAATCATTTGTTGATCAATTAATGTAGATAAATGAACTCCCCAAGGTAACAAACAGAGCTCGGCTTCGAAAGCCCCTCTGCAAAACTGCACAAGCCTCGAATATTCAAAACCAAAACCAACCCATCAGATTATTAATTAACACATGAGACTACCATGTACGGCCTACCTCCCCTCCCATAACCGTGGGAACGGCTATCATGATAGTTTTAACTCTGCAGAGTGTAGCACACTTTACCCATAAGCCGAGTGAAACTTTTGCATCTTAGCTCTTCCTTAGGAGCCCAGACCAAGTAACAATACAAGGCGATTCATTAGTTCCTCTGTTAACACCGATACCCCTCTAAGGTTTAGCACTCGGGCCCCTCTTGAGCCAACGCCCTTGATCCGATCTTTTCAAAGTAAAGTGTGTTAACAGTCTTCCCTAACTACTAAGCCAGGACTAGCACATGGTGCACTCATGCTTAAGCTAGCACTTATGGTTGCGCTTGTTTGGTTTGGCGGGATTGGCACACGCCCAAAGTCCTTAGACCAAGGTGACTACCTCCAAAGAATCCACGTCGACAAAACCACCCGACTATGCCACCTTTAGTCAACACACGCCACGTGAGGTTTTAGTTGATTAGGTTATTAAGCAACTCAGCACCTCCAATTATACCAAGTCACAAGATTAATAAATGATGAATAACCTAACAACTAATAACCCACGAGCACTAGCATCTATGCACAAGGATAGGCTAGGAATAACAAATAAGGCGGCAATAAAGGGCTAATTCACGGGGTCAATGACGCAAATGTGAATAATAGGTTTCTACCCTTCCCATCATTTTATGCATGAGAAAGAAATAAAAGCGAGAACGGGTGAGTTTTGCAAACTAGGGACAACAAGATGTAACTATCTTGCCTTGGTAGTACTCGGCGTCTTGCGGATCTCCTCCTTGCAACTCCGGGAACAGCGCCAAGCACCGGGAACACGGGCGGTCTACACGAATAATGCAAATGCAAGAAACAGCAAAACAATCAACAGAACATATAGCTCAATAAAATATATAAAATTCTAGGGAATTTTTGGAAAGTTCGGATGCTCCTTGAACAATTCTTGGAAGTTTGACGAAAATCAGAAAAGGCTGAAAAGATTAAACCGGTTTTGTCGACGGTTGGGATATCGACCCAAGTCAACCAAGGTTCTTCAAAGAGGAGATAGGAGACACGCCGAACAACCACGAACAGCAACGAACAGGGAAACAGGGGTTTTTATCCTGGTTCAGGCCTCTCGGGAGAGATAATATCCCTACGTCCAGCCTTTCTTTATATCAAAGAGAATTACAAGGTGGAACTCGACGAGATTAGCAGGTCTCGACGAGTAGTATGCGAAAATCTATCTGCTAAGGTCTAAGCTAGATGCTAGGATCTCCCACTCGATGCCCGGGGGGTCCTGTTTATATAGTGCGGAGCAAACCGACCTACCGAGGAATATCGGGCCGGGCTAACTACAAGATCGTAACTAACTCATACATGCCAAATATGACCTACGGTAGATAAGGTAACCTCCTAATCTTGGGGATCACGACTCCTAATCCAATCCGGGAAACCAACGTCCGGGTCTTCACGTAGTCGTGCAGAACTCTGCTTGAGTCGGACTCAAGCAGAATCCTAAACCATTACGCACCGTGCCGACCATGAAGGCTGTTCGGTAGGATGCACATGGGCCTGATAGAACCTTCCAGGGAGCTGGGCCCTGGTAGGCTGTTTGATCGGGCCGTCAGGGAGTGGGCCATAGCAATGGGCCGTAATTTTATCCCCGACAGCTAGCCCCCGAGACTCAAGTGGAAGGACTCACTAGAGTGGGGTCATCCTCTTGAGACTCCAAGTCACGAAGAGGGTATTTTTCCTGCTACAAAGACATGCAACAGGCGACCGAACAGGTTATGGTTCAACCGAACAAGACTTGTTCGGGACCGAATAAACCCGATCAGTGCCGAGCAACTCCGTTGCGTCGAACAGGGAACGACATCTGTCCGAGCAGAGCACTCGGCTTCATCGCATACATTGGAAAAATAGCCGTTAGCGGCACTCCAACAGTAACTTCCATCATTGCTAGCGGTGAAAACAAAGCACCGTTTTACCTAGCCGTTGTAGTAAAAACTAGCCGATTCGGGACAAAACCGTTGCGTAGCTGCTTATACGGGACTATAAAAGTACTCAAGCCGCCGCTGCCACCACTGCTCTCGCGCCTTTCCTCTCTAAGCCCTAGCTCCAACCACGCCAAAGATCAAGTACCCAAACTCCATCACCGACCACCTTTCGTCCGATACAGGAATCGCTATGGCCAAATTCACGTGCACTAGCTTGACCGAGGAGGACCTTAGGATCTGGGAGGAGGAGGGCCACATCGACACCGTAGCTGGAGGTCGCCGGAGAGGAGGATACTCCGGAGCCGCTCGAGGGAGAGTTCGTTCGACGAGCAGTGCACCTTTGTTGGGTTGAGGTCTCTGAGGCGACTTCATCGAGGCCTTCTTGAACATCAGCCGATTGGAGGTGGCAAACCTCAATCGAACTCCATCCTCCAGATGGCCGTCTTCGCACACTGCGGCGAGGGCTATCTGAGCATCGATCCGCCGGTGGGGCGGTTCCTCCATTACTACGATGCGAGGAGCAGCTCGCCGCCAAGCGCTGGGTGCTACTACCTCAAGCTCCGGCCACCGCCGATGACGCCACCCTCGCCCACCTCCGCCGACTCAATGGGCGTGGTGGGTGAGGTTCTTCAAAGAAGCGGAGCGGCGACAAAACTCGTCTTCACCGGAAGGCGCCGGCAAAGAGGGCGCCAATGCCTCGCCGGAGATGACTGCCGAGGACTGGTACATGACAAGGAAGATCGCCTCCCTCGTGAGCCTTGGGCTCACGGGCAGGGAGATTATTCGGGACTTCACAGCGAACAGG
This sequence comes from Raddia guianensis, assembly GCA_036346415.1. Lineage (NCBI taxonomy): Eukaryota > Viridiplantae > Streptophyta > Magnoliopsida > Poales > Poaceae > Raddia > Raddia guianensis. The sequence goes on along the minus strand of CM070536.1, from coordinate 45,481,978 downwards.
GTCTGTCCGCTGCGGAGGAGGTCCTATCCCTTCTACAAGATAGAGGGATGGGAAGACATTACAAGGGAGAGCACGGGTAAGTGCCTTTAAGACTCAACCTTTACATAGATTCTTTCCTCCGAACAGGAACTAACAATTCCTTCTGTTCGGGCAGAGAAGCCAACCGACACATGGGTGACCGAGCGGGTCGACGCCATGTTGAGGCGGCGAAGAAGGACAGGAGGTCACCGCGAGGTGGCGACACTGCCAGCAGAACGTGCTTGTCCGCATGAGCGAGGTAAATTACTTACCCCGGCCTATGTTGCTAGACTTGCAATGTTGATTAAATGCTAACGTCCGCTTCTCAAAACGCAGCAGAGGACCGGTGATCCTTGGAGGGATCGTTGAGGAACTCTCCGGTCTCGAGAAGGAGAAGGCGAAGAAGGGCAAGGCCAAAGCGGCTACAAACCCCAAGGTGGCGGCCGAGTTTACGTGAGCTCGCCATGACACGGCTGCCGCCACCGTCGAAGAGACCAAGCTGGCGACGGAACGCATCGAAAGCGGACCAAGCGGCGCGCGCTGTCAGCCAATGAGGAAGAGACCAAGCCCTCCCTCTTCGCCGAAAGCAGAGCGACGAAGAGGTAAAGACCATGGCCCTCTGCCTCGGGCGTTACGCAAGCTCACCCCGCCGCATGGATCGGTTGCAACAGTCGCCGAAAGAGAGGAGGCTCGAAGAAGAGGTCGCGCAAGAAAAACTTCTTCTTGCGCGCGCTTGAGAGGAGCGCTCACCACCAGGAGCCGAGCTCGCCGCCCTGAACACCCAAGGGCCAAGGCGAGAAGCCGCCAAGGAGCCCCGAGGAAGAGGCGGAAGGTTCCGCGAAGAAGATCGGGACCAAGCCTTCCACCGCGGGTATGTAGGAATCGATCTTTAGACCTTCCAACATTCTCGACCGCGTTAGACTTAACGACGATCTTTTTTTTTCATCGGTGCCCAGGAGAGATCGCCACGGATGATGTCGAGGCGCTCGAAGCGGTCGCCGCCTGCCGAGCATCTGACGCAAGACGTCACAGGCGATGTGAGGTGGCGAGCCTCAAGGACAAAGCCGGGCGGCGTGGAGCTCGCTTGCCGCCGGCTCAAGCCGACGATCGACGCGCTCAAAGGCGCGATGGGGGCTGGAGGCAAAAAGTAGCGCAAGCGGCGCCACGGACTTCGTGCCTAAGGCGATGGCTTCGGAAGTTGCCCAAGCGGAGACCGAGCGGCCGGTCTGCCAGCACTTCGTCGCGAGGCAGCTCACCCCGAGGCGACGGATTCTCCCGAAAGCGGCGAAACCCCACCGCGAGGAATATGAAAAGCCCCGAGCAGGTCGCGTAAGTCGCCCCGCCCTGGAAACAACGGCGCCACCCGGTGAGTAGCTCGACCTCGCCCAAGACGTTCGGGCGGAAGAGGAAAAGGAAGAGGAGAAGGAGCGGAGACGAAAAGTGCCGCCCGCCGCCCGCACTGAAAGCGAATGCGCTCCCGCAAGAAGAAGGAGCGAACAAGGCGGCGACGGCAAGAGCGCGCCGCCTCATCCCACACGAAGGGGCTTCGTGGACGCATGGCTCGAGGACCGCTGTCGTCGGATCAAGCAACGACTTGGGAAGGTAGGCACCAAGACCAAATCTTGCTCGGCTTAGCTACGCCATCATAAAGTAGTTAACTTGTTCTTCCTCTCGTGTCTTGAGGACACCATGGAGGAGCTCGAGGACGGCGCCACCATCGAGCGGAGCGCCATGGCGTCGCTCCAGAGCACCTCAGACGAGGGAGTCCGGCGGGGCCTCTCGCACCAGCCCAAAGTCGAACCCGCCAAGGCGAAGGTAAAGAAGCTCAAAGCCCAATTGGTCAAGAGAGGCGTTCTGCGAGTCTCTCCTAGAAGAGGCCGAGGAGCTGCAGCAAGCCATTAAGGCGAGCACCGCGAGGAGAAGCCGCCTCGAAGTGGCTCAAGAGCAGCTTTGCCGACGCTTCCCAACGGCGGGACTAGCTCATGGCGGAAGCCAAGAGGCTTAAGGCCCAGCTCACCAAGGAAGAACAGACTTCCGGGTCTTCAGCAAAGATCTCGACCTCGTGGGCTTCACAGAAGAGATCGAGGAGATCTGTGGGATGACGGTGAGGGCGATCACCGCAGAGAAAGGGTCAAGGAGCTGGACGAGCAGCTCAAGACGGCCGAAAGCAATGAGTCACCAGAGCGAGGCTCGAACGATCACACAAGGCCAAGACCGAGGAGGTCGAGGCCATCCGGCAGCGAAGGCTGGCGCAAGCCAAGCGAGCAAGGAGGAGATCGAACGCCCCATTGAAGCCCGGAAGGAATCAAGGCTCGAGGTAAGTCGTGCGCCTCAAGTTAGAAGTTGAGGAGTGAAGGAGCAGCTTGCTCCTAAGTAGCACCGCGGGTCAGAAACGAAAGGGCCTTGTACTGAAACTTTTTGAGTAATGTAATAAAGTACTTACCTTTATTCCTCGCAAAAAGAGCAGAAAAAGACAAGAACGAGCGAAACTAAGAGAAAAGCGTAACAGCAGTAGCTAGGAAGTTTAAGAAAACGGTAGAGCGCTCGCTTAACTCCCGGCCCCGTTGCAGTATCCGCCGAAACGAGTTTATGAACCCGAACAGTGCAAGAGAAAGAGCGACACCCTAGCCCCGTGACGGACGATGCTCGAGAACCAAGCTTGCGAACTCGAGCACGTCGCGTAGGGAGAAAGAGCGACACCCGCACCTTTGCTCGATTGCTCCGTAGATCCGCTCGTTGACGTAAGTTAAGCGATTCGAGAGTAACCGAACAAGGAAAGTGCCTCTGCGCTGGGGCTTACGAGCGATCTTCTCTTCATCCTCGGGAGATGCTTATTTGGTGGTAACCGGAGTAAGCATCTAAAAACTCGGAAAGCTTGGCGTCGCGATGATCGACCAACCGGTCAATACGAGGCGCGGAAATTGTCCTTAGGACAAGCAATGCGTTCAGATCGTGTGATCGACACATCCTCCACTTGCCGCCTTTCTTCTTTACAATGACAGGTTGGCTAACCACTCGGTGTGATCAACCTCGCGGATGAACCCAAATGACGGCTTGCTGTCGATCTTTGATGATCCCTGTTTGAATTCAAAAGCGGCGAAGCTTCGGGCGAACAGGCTTTTTGTCGGCCGACTGACCGCTTTGTGCTCGATTACCTCCCTTGGGATTCGGGCATGTCGATGGCTCCCTGTGTAATACATCTGCATTAGCTCGGAGGAAGGCAATGAGCTCGCTTTCCTATTTGGGGTCCAGATTGGCCCCAAGTGAACTATCTTGGAAGTATCATCAAGTTTACAATGGAACTTCCTTGGTTTCTCCCCGTGAAGGAGACCCTAGGGCGTCTGATTTGGTCTGCGGAACTTCAGATCACATGGCGGAAGTTGTCGATCAGGCGAGGGATCGCTCGTCGCAATCGGAAGCGACTTTGTAGTTGCCCTTGACCGTGATCACACCGTTAGGACCCGGTATCTTCATGCAATGGTAAGCATGGTGGGACACGCCATAAACTTACCGAGATGGCTCGCTTAAGATCGCGTTGTGCGCCCGATGGGAAGTCGACCACGTTGAAAGTGATCAACTCGTCCGGAAGTTGCTTGGGTTGCGAAAGTGACAGGCGGGACAACCGCCTAACGGCTTGATGCCTTCTCCGGAACAATTCCGAGAAGGGCATTGCGACTTCCTTTAGCTTGGAACGAGGAATTTGCATCTCGCCCAAGACTTTAGCGTAAAGTAAGTCCAAAGCGCCCCGCCGTCCACTAAGACACGGCCAACTTCGCGTTCGATGGTCGGGGCGACCACCGCTGGGAGCCGCTGAGACTTGGTCATCCCAGTGGGGCAATCCTCCTGAGAGAAGGAGATGTGGACCTCCCGGGCAGCTTCCTTGAGGCTGCGCCGAGAGGTGTAAGCCGAGGAGTCGCCGAAAATGACGGCGATATGGTTCACGGGCTCTTGATATTCATCATCATCTTCCCGATCACCATCGTCGGTTTACGCAGCCTTACCTAAGCATCACCTTGTTCGGGCAGGGTGGGCATTGGGCCCTTGCCGTTGTAGAAATCTTCGAGCTTTGCAGCCCAAGTTCTCTGATGGCGTATATCATGCCCGTAGTCTTTGGTGGAACTTGCAAAATCGGTCGCTCGGACCTTTCTTGCCTTGTCCGCTTCCCCGAAAGTGCTTTTTGCCCTTGTAATTATTGTTGGGCTTCTTCGCCCATCCTGGGAGGAGGTGCGATCCATACCGCGACGGTATTGTTCGTGATCACCTTTGTTCTTCTTCTTCCAGGACTTCTTGTCACCGTGAACATTCTTCGCCGCTTCTTCTTCTTCTTCTCATCCACACCAGTCAAGGGCAGCCGCCTTGTCGAACGCCTTTTTGTATCAACGCACTCTGCCGCGTTGGCATAGCGGTCACCGCTTTGAACAGTCGTTGGCGGTCCAGTCTCGTTGATCTTGAGATCTGGGTGACGCTTCGTCGCGGACTCGCTTTTGAAGGCGCGACAACAGATTCATCCGAGATGTTCGGATCGTGTTGCGGATCTTAATGAAACGCTTCACGGTTGCGGAGGGTCTCCCGCTCATCTAGATCATCCGTGCAGATCATCCTCCTTACCCGAGACGCACGTAATGCCTCCGAAATTAGCGATCGAGCGCCACAAAGCTGGTTTCATGAGTCGATGGAACCCTCCTGCCGATTGAACAGCCACGTCGAGCAAAGACCTCAAGGACGGTCGGAGGTAATTAGCCATAACGAGCTCGTCACCCCGCCGCCATGATGGCCGAGCGTAGATGGAAAGGAATTCCTCGGGTTACGAGTCCCATTGTACCTCTCCATGTGACCGGCTTGAACTTTGAGGGCCACCGGACAGCTCGAAGCTCGTCGAGAAAGCCCCGCAGCCCAAAGCATATGACCGACCACCTTCCCGCGTAACCTAGTCTTGAGAAGACGCTGGTCTTGTTGCGCGGGGAACTCCTCTCGAACGGGATGACTCGGCCGAGAAACTCTCTCGGGACAATCCACCACGCCCTTCCTCGTGGTGGCGACGGCGCTCCTCACGAGGGGACCGTCTGTGATCATCGCGGCGCGCTTGCCCCTCGCGTGGTCGCGATGACTACAAGGACTTGGCGAGCGACGGCGACCACGGGTAGCTTTGCTCATGGACAAGTGATCTTCGATGGTGACGGGGTCACGCGATCGATCGAGATGTCCGAATCATTCGGCGATTTGGTACGCCGCTGCGAGGAGTTGTTGACTTCTCCTAGAGACTTTAGGCCTTCACCGGCCGCTCAGGTTAGACGCATAAAGACGCCCATGCGGGCGAGATCAACTTGATTGGTGGATCTAAGGACCGTTGTTATAGCTTCGAGTCGCTCCCGACTTTGATCTATGGGTCCCGGATCTCGAACCATCCGCTGCTTACGCCTGATCGAGTCCGTCACGCGAATTGACCCAGCAGGGAAGCTCGCCGGAGTCTTAGCGCCGACGCGAGGTGGGTCGCGACATTGCCGCTTACACCGGTCGCGAAACCGTGCTAAGGTCTCGATTGATGGAATCGCCGAGGTCTGCGGCGAATGACGTCTTGCTTTCGCGACTGCGCGCACCTCGCCTTGATGCCGAGCGAGTTAATCTGCTCGACCTGTTGCGGCCGCCACGTACCGTGCGGGATCCTTAGAGGTTCCTACATCGCCATGTTAATGCTGCGCGGGGCCATGCGAAGGTATGCTAGACGGTGTCATCATTGTGTTCCACGGTGGAATCTACCGACATAGCCTTGGAATCGACAAATCTAAACCGTCGTAAAGATCATCGGTTCCGTGAGTCGCTGCCGATGACGGGAGTGCGATATGAGGCTATCTACGCCATGTAAGTGGAGACATCGCCTCGGATGCGAAAGCGTTCGAGACCGAACAGTCGATCTGAATCGACAGGATGAGACATCTGTCCTTCCGAGTCGTAGCCTCGTGAAGTATCTAGATCGCTGATGGAGTTCGACATACTCGTCTGCGTGTCCCCACGACGGCGCCCGGTGCCGACGGTTGGGATATCGACCCAAGTCAACCAAGGTTCTTCAAAGAGGAGATAGGAGACACGCAGAACAACCACGAACAAAGAACGAGCAGGGGAGACGGGGTTTTTATCTGGTTCAGCCTCTCGGAGAGATAATAGCCCCACGTCCAGCCTTTCTTTATATCAAAGAGAATTACAAGGTGGAACTCGACGAGATCAGCAGGTCTCGACGAGTAGTATGCGAAAATCTATCTGCTAAGGTCTAAGCTAGATGCTAGGATCTCCCACTCGATGCCCGGGGGGTCCTGTTTATATAGTGCGGAGCAAACCGACCTACCGAGGAATATCGGGCCGGGCTAACTACAAGATCGTAACTAACTCATACATGCCAAATATGACCTACGGTAGATAAGGTAACCTCCTAATCTTGGGGATCACGACTCCTAATCCAATCCGGGAAACCAACGTCCCGGTTTTCACGTAGTCGCGTAACTCGTTCGAGTCGGACTCAAACAGAATCCTAGGCTATTACGCACCGTGCGACCATGAAGCCGTTTCGGCAGATGCACATGGGCTGATAGAACCTTCCAGGAGCAGGGCCTCGTAGGTCGCTTGATCGGGCCGTCGTGAGCGGGCCATAGCAATGGGCCGTAATTTTATCCCGGCTGTGTTTAATTCGAAAACCGCCGAGCCGAACCAATCCGGCGGCTCGGCCAGCAGCTGGCTGCATGAGGCGGACACGCGTGACGCTGGATTGGGCGCGCGGCAGCGGCCGACGCTGGGGACAAAGGGCGGAACGACGGCGGCGAAGCGCGGGCGCGGCGTGGTTGGGCGACGGCGGTTAACGCGGCGACGCGGCGTGGCGATGGCGAAGCGCAGGCGTCGCGCTGCGCTGTGGGGTTGGCGGGCGGGGCGGGATGTGGCGGGCTCTGGTTGGCGGGCGGATGCGGGCGGCGGGCGCTGTCGCCGAGATCGCGGGCGGCGAGGCGCGACGGCGCTGGCTGCAACTCCGGCGAGCTCTCCCGGGCTTAATTCTCCACCGATTTCGACGAAATTGGTACCCATCTGGACCGTTTCGACGAGATATACGCAATGGTATGATCTACAAGTTGGTTTGCGGCGAGAACAGGGAGATATACCCTAAAACTCACCTCGGGCTAGGGTTTTGCGACGGCTAGGGTTGCTCTGGGGTGGATCTCGAGTTTTGGTTCTGAGGGGAGGTCTTGGGGTGCTTATATAGTTCTCTGGTCGACCAAGGGCAGGCCTCCAAAAGGTAGAACTTGAATTGGGCTCCAATTCTACTCCTAATAGGTTTAGAACTCCCCTATTTTTGGTATTTTTGCAAATAAACGAATTTGGACTTGGGCTTTTGGATCTAGGCAGGTTTAGGCCTCAAATATGCCTCCACCAAGTTTGGGCTTGGGTCTAGCACGTTCGCTCAACATTTCATTGGGCTGACGAGCTCCCGGCAGACCGGCGTCGCACTGCGGAAACACAGGCTAGCCTTGGGCTTTGGAATTGAAATTTGGAGGGTGGCTGTTTCATGGCATTTAGGATTTTTGGGGATTTTTCCAGAATTTTTCAAAAAGGTCATCTAGGGTTTTGGCTTAAACCTTAGTTTAAAGTAATTAAAACAGGGTTTCCTATATAACAATTCCCTTTTAATTTACTTTTGGGTTTTCGAAAATACAAGTGACATACGACAAAATAGAGGATGTCACAGTTTGGAACCCACTCCGCTAGCTGGTTCACCGGCCGGAAGGCCTTGCTTCGCGTTTAAGTATGCCTCACAGGTTGCCACAGCTTCTGATCTCGAGGGCATCTACAAAGACCAGGCGCTGGTTGCTTTCCTGCTGGATCACTCTCCAGTCACCACCAAGCAGATGCAAGCGTCCTTTGAGGAGTTCTTCCGTGTAAGCGACAAGAGGATGTGTGTCCAGCGACAGTCGCCGTGAAGTTTCTTCGTAATGACTGATTCTACAGAGCTCAGGGACTATGTTATTCGTCGTCCTAATGTAACAGTTGCAGGAATCAACTTCAGGCTCAAACCTTGGTCCAGGTTCCTCGCCGCTGGGGCCGAGTCGGCGCGCTTCAAAGTTAGACTTTGCATCGAAGGGATTCCCCGTCATGCATGGTCTGAATCGGCCGTGGCTCCTCTAATTTCCACCGCAGGTTTCTTGGCCTCTGAACTTGATTCTCCCCGTTTTGAGCGCGAAGAGGCATGTGTGTGTGCTTGGGTTTGGACAGATGATGCCAACAGTTTCCCCAAGGAGGCTTCTGTCTTCTTGGAAGAACCCAGGGTCGTAGGGGTCGGGGTTCACTCCCCTCCTCGGATGCTCGCCTATAAGGTAATCATTCACGTTGACACTGTTATGGATTTCCAGTGGCCAAGCAGGGACAACGGAGATGGTGAGTCAACTCCGAGTATGTACTCTTTTGATTGGATCTTGGGTGTCGTTGATGGACCTCCGGGTCAGCACGCGCCGGTTCATGCAAGGTTGGGGCAGGAGCCGGGCTCGGACGAAGATGATATGACGCCACCACCACCACCTTCTCCTCCTCTTGATGGTGCACGACGACAGTCCAAGTGGGATGTCCGCCCTTCTGCGCCTTCAGGAGCACAGGGCAACTCGTCGTCCAACGCGCGCCGTCATCCCAGGAATCATGGGGGTGGTCGTCGCCGACAAGCTGCTGCTGTTGATAATGCTGTTCATCGTCTCGGTACCAACCACGTTGATCATCACAAGGGCAAGGTACCTCTTCCCGTAACTGCTGTGCAGGACAATGCTGTTCAGGTTTCGGTTGATTTGGCTAGCTCCAGCAATTGTGTCGATTCGGTCGACTACATGTGTCTCTCCATAGGGCCCCGCCTTCTGGCTGGCGACGAGTCGCAGATTAGTCCTAGACAAGACCCGATGGATCTTGAGTTCCCTGTCTCTTTGTCGCAGGCGTCTCGCTCGGTGCAAGGCCATCAAATGGCTCCTTCAGGCCACTCTGCGAACATCACCGACCGGGAGGAGGCACCGTCGTAGCCGATTGGCGTCGTGGAGCAGGATGCTTCGATAAACGCTCACGCCCTTCCGCTGGACCAGTTCCTCTCCGAAGTTGTCACTGAGTTGACACCTCCGTTGTTGAAGCATCCTGCAGCTACCAAAACTTCACCGCCGAGAAGGAGCAATCGGCTCGCAAGAAAGCTAGTTGCCAATCCGCTCACATCCACGGCCAAGGCGCAGAAAGTTCTTGCTGCACAACTGGGCCTTTTGGCGGTCGACAAGGATTGGAATGACGATGTGGCTAATCGGTACAAGGCAGTCTTCAAGGATGAGATGCAGGACAATGCGCTGGGAGCGATTCGGGACTTGGCTGGCCTGGCGGGAGGGGCTGACCTTGCCGCCGAGCTGGATGCGGCTGCCTGGACTGTCCAGGCCGCATGAGTTCGGTTGCCTTGCGATCCAGTCGACAGTCCTAAGTTATATGAATTATCTAGCATCAAAATTCAGTCTAGGTGTCTTTGTTTCTGGTTTAATGATATGCCCGTCATGGTTGATGGCAGAATCAGCCTTGTATCTTGTTGTTTCCTGTTGTCCCGCTGTGAACCTTCCCGTCAAAGTTAGTCCGAAGACAATGGCCTGCAACCATTTAAATCGATGTATTGTCGTTGGTGTCTTAGTTTCTAATGAATAAGATATGTTTGCTAAACTGGAATGTTAGAGGCTTGAATTGTGCGGCCCGGCGGGACGCGGTGCGCCTCCTCGTCAAGGATTGCAGGGCGGAATTGGTTTGTTTGCAGGAAACTAAACTCGCACAGGTAGATGATTCCGTCATTCGGGACTGCCTTGGCTAATGCTTCACTGCAAATTACTGTTTCCTGCCGGCCCAGGGGACCGAAGGGGGGATTATTTTGGCGGCCTTACAGGGATGTTATCGTATCACAAATGTGAGACCCCTTGAGTTCTCCCTCTCCTGTGACGTTCATAATGAGGACAACCAGGTGACTTGGACCTGGACAGGTGTTTATGGACCTCAGTCAGTTGTGGACAAGAGAAGATTTCTTCTTGAGCTTCGTCATTTAAAAAATTTAGCCAACCAGGCATGGATGGTCGTAGGTGATTTCAATATGATTAGGGCGCCACAGGACAAAAGTACAGGTGCGAACCTTAATGGGCCTATCATGAGAGAGTTCAACTGCACGTTAGATGCGGTCGAGCTAAGGGAGATCAACCTAAGGGGAAAAAAATTCACCTGGCGGGGTAACATGCATGGGGATGCTGTTACCATGACAAGAATTGATAGGTGCTTCGCAACCATATTCTAGGACGCGATTTTTCCGCTCAGGGAGCTTCGTCCCATATCATCGTTGATCTCTGATCACTCGCCTCTTTTGCTAGCCTCCTGTACTCCGACCAATAGATTTGCGGGCTTTCGGTTCGAGAGTTTCTGGCCTAGGTTACCAGGGTTTGCCGACGTAGTCAAGGAGGCTTGGCATTCTGATGATGTGCCGGTTAGGGCATTAGATCGCCTACGCTGTAAGTTAAACAGGACGGCGGGTGCTTTAAGAAAATGGAGCAAAAATCTTGGAGCAGTCTCAGCCAGAGTTAGAGCTGTATAAGGCGCTGAAAACCAGGATTCTTGGTCTCTCAGCTGTCGAAAGATTAAGGGCGCGGCAGCGGTCAAGGGCCAAATTCATTAAGGAAGGAGATGCGAACACTAAGTTCTTCCATGCAAATGTCTCCACGGTGCGTGGCCGCAACAGAATTTCGCAGTTGCATACGGAGCGTGGCGTGCTGTCTGCCGAGGATGACATTGAGGACACCATCTTCCACCATTTCGATGTACTGCTTGGTCGGACAAAGGACAGGTCGTTCAATCTTAATTGGGATTTAATGCAACTTCCATCTCCTGACCTTCGGGACTTGGAATCGCCTTTCCTTGAAGATGAGATTCTTCAGGTAGTTTCACACCTTCCTTCAGAAAAGACTCCAGGTCCGGACGGCTTCATAGGTCTCTTTTTCAAATCGTGCTGGGATATCATCAAGGCGGATTTGATAGCTGTGTTGCAAGATCTTTGGCGATGCAGGTCAGATGGCTTCCTAAAATTGAACAAAGCCTATATTGTCCTGCTGCCTAAGGGACAGGGGGAACAAACCGTCACAGCCTTTTGGCCAATTAGCCTAATTCATAGCGTGGGCAAGCTTTTCTCAAAGTTGCTCGCCAACAGGTTAGCTAGCCACCTTGAAAATCTGATCTCCCCAGTTCAGAGTGCTTTCATCAAAGGGAGGTCCATTCAGGACAATTTCCTTTGGGTGAGGTCCAGTGTACAAAACTTGTATAAGAAAAAGGTCCCGTCTCTTCTTATGAAGCTGGATATGCAAAGGGCGTTTGACTCAGTCAGTTGGGAATATCTCCTTCAGGTCCTACAGGCGTTTGGTTTCGGGCAGCGTTGGAGGAATTGGTTGGCCATTATTTTTCGAAACACCACGTCCCAGGTGTTGATTAACAACTTGCCCAGTAGGACCATCTCGCATCGTCGAGGCCTCAGGCAGGGGGACCCGTTATCACCAATGTTGTTCATACTCGCCATGGAGCCGCTGGCCCGTTTGCTTCACATGGCACAGGATAGGGGAGTGTTCCAGCCTATTCCGCATAATCTCGGTGCCCTGCGGATCTCCCTCTACGCGGATGACGTCATGGTGCTCATTAGGCCGGACTTGCAGGAGGTGCAAGCGCTTATTCGCATTTTCAGCATCTTTGAAGGGGCAACGGGTTTAGCAGTGAACTGGAGCAAGAGCGAGGTCTTTCCAATACGTTGTGCACTACAGGAAACGAGACTTTTGTGGTCGGCCTTTGCCGACGACAAAAGTCAAAATGCCGACAACAAAACGTTTTGTCGTCGGACAGCCGATGACAAAAGTTCGTCGACAATGAGTCGACGACAAAAGTCACTTTTGTGGTCGGCCTAAAGAAAAACCGACGACAAAAGTAGTTCGAGGGCAGAGCTCCCAGGAGGGATCTTTGTGGTCGGCGATTATTCGAGCCGCCCACAAAACTATACCAGACGGCACGGGCACAGTGACGGCGCTCTGCCATGTGGGTCCCGCGGATAAGGTGACGACGCCACGTTGCAGACTTTTGTGGTCGGCTAGACTTTAGGCCGACGACAATGGTAACTTTTGTGGTCGGCATAACTATCGGGCCGACCACAATGCTACACATTTGTGGTCGGCGTGACTGGAGTCCGACCACAATACTAGACTTTTGTCGTCGGTTAAACTTGAGGCCGACGACAATAATCAGACTTTTGTGGTCGGCCTAGAATAATGCCGACGACAATACGTAGGACTTTTGTCGTCGGCCTTAATATATGCCGACGACAATACTCGGACTTTTGTCGTCGGCCTGGATAAATGCCGACGACAATACGGAGGACTTTTGTGGTCGGCCTCAATTTATCCCGACGACAATACGGAGGACTTTTGTGGTCGGCCTAGATTTATGCCGTATTTTATAAAAAAGCTCAAATTTAACCTGCAAAAAACTGTATTCCCCACAATTTACATTCCCAATACCCCATAACAATTACAATATATAGCGACCACATTTGTCAATCACAATCACAATCACAGTCGAATGCAAATCACAATCACAGACCACAATTTCAATAACAAAAGTGCGTCATCATTACATCGTCTATCTCACAAGTTCATCATCGATCGATCGCATCGTCTAGCTCACAAGTTCATCGATCGCATACACGTCTAAGGATTCGAACCTGCGAATGGATCAGTAAACATGTCCACGACGAATTGCTCCTCGACTGATCTTGTGGCACTAGAATTTCCTCCCTGCGGAGCATTTGTTGCAGGCGCTGGCGCCGCTGAAGCAGACACCTGCAAGATTAGAGGAAACCGTAATTTTATTAACTTTTATGCATTTGTGTGATTATTTAAAAATGTTTTATAAACTAGAGAAAAGCTTTACCCCCGGAGAAGCCATCGGTGCAGAGGCAAAGTGGAGCATGGGAAATGATGCTGGCGGCACAAATGAGGGAAGAGTGCCAACTTGTGTCGTCGGGGCCCCCGGCGGCTGCGTGAAGACGACCTGCGGCTGGCTAGAGGTCCCCGCTCCCTGGAAAGCCTGTGGATATTATATGTTAGCGTTGAAAATTATTAAGAACCTAACTATATGTACGATCATAATTACCTGTTGCATATACTGCATCATGAAGAGATTACGATCTGGATGGCTGTGATCCGCCTAGTGTTCTCCTCTAGCTCTACCGCCACCTCTGTTGTTTTCCTCTCGCTCACCGCCAACGCTGCTCATCTTGCATTTCAAGCCGCTCGTGGCCCTTCTTCGTCGATCGTACCTTTACTGAAATGCATTTCTTTGCTTTCTAAATGGATGGTTCGGCTCCAGGAAACAACGGTGACAATCAAACCAACAAGCCTTACCACCTTTTTTAATGTGAATGCATCGGTGTTACACGTACATTTTGGACACGACAACTTTCCATGCGTGCTCCACCCCGAGAACATGCCATATCTTGGGAAAATCGTGTATCGACCACGATATGCGCACGCATCCTAAAGTTCTATTCCTTATAGCTATCATATGTCAAAACTCCTTTGTTCCACAGGTCGGTTAGCTCTTCTACCAGTGGTTTCATAAATAGGTCTAAATTTTTACCAGGAGACTTCGGCCCAGGTATGATAACAGAAAGAAACATGTACTCTTCTTTCATGCATATTTGAGGTGGCAAGTTGTACGGGATAGCAAAAACTAGCCAAAGACGAGTGCGGCTCGATTGAAAGGCGTGAACCCGTCGGTGGAGAGTCCGATTCGCACATTTCGGGCTCAATGGCGAATTGAGGTGTTGTTGATCAAAGTGCTTCGTGCTTCGTGATCCGATGGATGAATCATCATACCCTCCTTTCTACGCTTGCCCTCTTTGTGCCATCTCATGTGTCGTGCCGTGGACTTAGACATGTAAAGACGCCGCAGCGTTGAGTTATCGGAAGAAACGAAAGGTTTTATGGCCACCTTAAATACATCTCACTTTACCATCTCGCCCTTTAACTTCCACGCATCGACTCTCATCGCAATGCTTACAATGAGTCATACGAATCGGTCTTCCAATAAAGCATGCAAAAATTTGGGCAATAGTCTATCCTCTCACCCGGCATGCCTAACACGCCGAGAAGTTTTTATGACTCGCATGATTTGGAGTCATCCTATGTCCACTCGAAGCGTGCTATCCAACGGTTTACAAAGGTCGTTGAAGCAATTTGCTGATAGATTGTATTTGGTCTTCACTGCCATCAGACGCGACACAGCGGAGAGCACGTTCATATCGGTGTACTCATGCAACAGCAACTTGGCAGAATCAAGTAGCTTCACGAATTGTTGGGCAAGCGGCTCTGACTCTTCCTCAGGGGAGAGATCGTAAGCCTGAGCCACATCATTAGGGAGCTCGTCCAATCTGTCGACTTCGACTTCATCATAGCCCTCACCAAAATCCACGTGACTCTGAGATAAGCTGGACACTTTCTCTCACCATGAGCTACCCATACAAAATAGTTTGGCTTGAAACCATGTCTACACAGGTGTTCACTAATATCCCTTTGGTCCTCTTCTCGGTGTTCGAGCATGCCGCATGAGGACACCACACGACCGCTGCGTTAGGGTTGGGTAATTTATGGAATGCATCTTCCACGAAGGTCATTGCCTTTTGAACCACTCTTCCGTGTCCGTCGGACTTCATCCACCATCATACATCCACCGCCGATCTTCCATTGCTTACTAAATAACTTCCATGCATGCATTCAAAATTTAGGTTTAGGCGGCTTAATACTAGCTAAATAGGAGGCTTACCCAACCACGGATGTGCGTTTTAGTCGCGGTACTGCGACACGAGAGTGACGGTTGAAATTCGGAAGATAACCCGCGATTCCCCTAGTGCACGACGGCAATGCAGCATCGCTTATGTTTTGCACTAGAAGAACATCGATTATGCCGCCGAATTTCAACCCATACACTCCCATGCCACGAGCACCGTACTCAAACGCAGATCCGTGAAATTTGTCCAAAACGTGATGATTCGGGACCGCAACACCTTTCGTAATAGAACACAACGAATCACCGTCCAGAGTTCTTTACGAAAATATGCATTGGCCCCGAACGGGTTTGACGTCGCTCGGTTAACGACACAAATTAAATTTATTTCACATATGCAATGAATAGCTAGAAAAAATCGATAAAGCGATTCGATTTGTTTTCTTCTAGATTGATATCAAGGCAATCTATAAAACACATAGGCAGCTAATGAAGTTGATCAATGAAGATCAACAAGCAGATAATTGTACAACTGAATGAGTATGACTATGATTCAGTAAGGTACAAAGTGACCACATTGTCACAGATAACATTATTCAACATAGCTCCAAACTATTAATATGATATGCTTATTAACAAAAAACCTAATAATTCACTCAACGGCTCAAACTCATTACATGTCAGTTAGATGGAAAGGAAGGTGAGTTCACTGCAAGTTTGCTGCAAAGCTTTCTTTTCAAACCTTCAATTTCTGCAAATTCAAATCACATCAACCAACATGTACACAATATTAGCACAACAGCTACTACAAATATAATTCACCAGGAAGTTTGCAAAACGTGCTCCCAATTTGTAACAGGAGAATGTGAGAGTGCTTGTGCTCTTGCACCTATATAGGGGGCGTCGTGGAGGCGGTGTGGGGACAGCGGCGTCGTGGAGGCGGCGTCTGGGACGGCGTAGGGGCGGCGTGGGGCGGGCCGGCTTGAGGAACCAGAGCAATGGAATGTGTTTTAAAAAAATTCCATTAAAACCTGGACCCAAAGCAATGGAATGTTTTTTTAAAAAAATTTCAACACCAATTCCAAATGCTTGGGAGAGAATGGATTAATGTACAATGGCACGCCATGTCCACTGCTGTGTAAAGAAAAGATGAATCCTGACATCCTCAACGCACTAACAAATTCATCAATCAATTGAGAAACTCAAAACTCCTTCTGAGCCGATGGTGTCCCAATAAATTTTGTGAACTCAGCAAGCAGTTCTTGTACCAATCGATCAAACAAGAACTCTATCCTGGACTACAAAGCAGGCATCAAGAACACTAATAACATACAGCGCTTGCCTTTGCTTTCCCCTTCTCAGGCAATGCCGTCACCTTGGACGCCGGCGCGGAGTTGGGGGCGGCACGGCGTTGGGCGTGGGGGTGTCGGGCGTTGGGTGTGGCGGCGCGGCGTCGGGCGTGGCGGCGCGGCTTGGGGGCGGTGTCGGGACGTCGCCGCGGTCGTGGAGGCGGCGTGGCGTTGGGGGCGTCAGCCGTTTGGGCGGCGCGGCGTCGGGAGTGACGGCGGCGGCGGCGTTGGGGGCAGGGCGGCGTCGGGGAGGGCCGGCAGGGGCTTGGGGGCGGCGGCGGCTTGGGCGCGGCTCGGCATCGGCAGTGAGGGCGGCGGCGGCGTCGGGGGCGGGCCGGCTGAGAGCTTGGGGGCGGCGCAGGGTGAGGCGTGAGGGCGGCGGCGGCTTGGGGCGGCGCGGCGTCGGGAGTGAGGGCGGCGGCGGCGTTGGATGCCCGGCGGCGTCGTGGCGGGGCGGCCTGGGGCTTGGGGGCGGCAGCGGCTTTGGGGCGGCGTGAGGGTGGCGTGAGGGCGGCGTGAGGCCGGCAGGGGGCTTGGGGACGGTGGCGGCTTGGGGGCGGCGCGGCGTCGGGCTCGGGAGTGAGGGCGGCGGCGGTGTGGGGGCTGGGCGGTGTGGGAGCTTGGGAATGGGGAGTAAGCCGTGCGAGAGAGAGAGAGACGAACAAGGATTTGTTTCAGCACTTCAACGCACGCGCTTTTAACTTTTAAAAATTTGGATACTTTTGCGGTCGACCTCGTAACCGACCACATTAGCTTATGCCGACCACACTGCTCGATTATTGTCGTCGGCCTACAGACAGGCCGACCACAAAAGTACAGTATTGTGGTCGGCCTGACATTTGGCTGACCACATTGCTCAAGCATTGTCGTCGGCCTTTCTGTAGGCCGACCACAAAAGTGCACCTAAGGCCGACGACAAAACCCCCTGCCCCCCATCGGCCGTTGCCGGCCACACACGGCCGCGCCACGATCTCCACTGGCTATGTGCTACTTATTGTTCTACGGCATGCCCAACACATCAAAAGCCTATCCACGGGGCTATCTCGTCATGACTAGCACATTCGGCACATTCTCACTACTGAACCGGCCTTTAGCGTCAGCTCGTTCCACGGACGTTAAGCTCGAAGTCGAAGAATCCTGTAACGGAAATGCAACGCAGGCCAACGGGGACCCTCGCAAAGAAATTGCGATGTGTCGTGGATGCCCCAAAACATCAGATAACAAATAGGCCTGTGTCGACCGAGCCGCGGGACGGCCAGAAATTAGAGCCGGGGGGCAGGGAATCCTTTGTGGTCGGCCATTGTTCATGCCGACCACAAAAGTACAGTATTGTGGTCGGCCTGACATTTGGCCGACCACATTGCTATAGCATTGTCGTCGGCCTTCCTGTAGGCCGACCACAAAAGTGCACCTTTGTCGTCAGCCTGTCGAAAGGCCGACGACAAAACCCCCGCCTCGCCGCTTGTCGACCGCCGCGACAGCGCTACCGATCTCCACGGCTATGTGCTACTTATTGTTCTACGGCATGCCCAACACATCAAAAGCCTATCCACGGGCTATCTCGTCATGATCGGCACATTCGCACATTCTCACCATCGATCGGACTTTAGCGTCAGCTCGTTCCACGGACGTTAAGCTCGAAGTCGAAGAATCCTGTAACGGAAATGCAACGCAGGCCAACGAGGACCATCGAAAGAAATTACGATGTGCCGTGGATGCCCCAAAACATCAGATAACAAATAGGTGCAGTAATCGACCGAGCAGCGGACGCCGTAAATTAGAGCCGGGGGGCAGGGTATCCTTTGTGGTCGGCCATTGTTCATGCCGACCACAAAAGTACAGTATTGTGGTCGGCCTGACATTTGGCCGACCACATTGCTATAGCATTGTCATCGGCCTTCCTGTAGGCCGACCACAAAAGTGCACCTTTGTCGTCGGCCTGTCGAAAGGCCGACGACAAAACCCCCTGCACCCCCTTGCCCGCTTGCCGGCCACGCACGGCTGCGCCTCGATCTCCACTGGCTATGTGCTACTTATTGTTCTACGGCATGCCCAACACATCAAAAGCCTATCCACGAGGCTATCTCGTCATGACTGGCACATTCGGCACATTCTCACTACTGGACCGGACTTTAGCGTCAGCTCGTTCCATGGACGTTAAGCTCTAAGTCGAAGAATCCTGTAACGGAAATGCAACGCAGGCCAACAGGGACCCTCGAAAGAAATTACGATGTGTCGTGGATGCCCCAAAACATCAGATAACAAATAGGCCTGTGTCGACCGAGCCGCGGGACGGCCGGAAATTAGAGCCGGGGGCAGGGGATCCTTTGTGGTCGGCCTTTGTTCATGCCAACCACAAAAGTACAGTATTGTGGTCGGCCTGACATTTGGCCGACCACATTGCTATAGCATTGTCGTCGGCCTTCCTGTAGGCCGACCATAAAAGTGCACCTTTGTCGCCTACCGTCGAAGGTCGACGACAAAACCCCTGCCCTCGCCGCTTGTCGCCACGCCACGCACCGCGCCCGATCTCCACTAGCTATGTGCTACTTATTGTTCTACGGCATGCCCAACACATCAAAAGCCTATCCACGGGGCTATCTCGTCATGACTGGCACATTCGGCACATTCTTACTACTGGACCGAGCTTTAGCGTCAGCTCGTTCCACGGACGTTAAGCTCGAAGTCGAAGAATCCTGTAATGGAAATGCAACGCAGGCCAACGAGGACCCTCGAAAGAAATTACGATGTGCCGTGGATGCCCCAAAACATCAGATAACAAATAGGCCTGTGTCGACCGAGCCGCGGGACGGCCAGAAATTAGAGCCGGGGGGCAGGGGATCCTTTGTGGTCGGCCTTTGTTCATGCCGACCGAAAAAATCTGAGATTGTGGTCGGCCCGACATTTGGCCGACCACATTGTTTAGCATTGTCGCCGGCCTTTCGTTGGCCGACCACAAAGTGCAGATTTTGTCGTCGGCCTATCGAAGGCCGACGACAATAATATGGCCATCTCAGACGTCAGCCTTGTGGGTCCTCCTTAACGTGGTTTCGTTAGTCCGTTAAAACGCCGTGAGCTGGGTGCCTCTATGTCGACGGCATAATTTGTACCGCCGACATAGTTTACATGAGTGGGTCAAAATTTCAAATTTGCATTAAGGCGGGAGAGTTGGCCTGAGTATTGTGGTCGGCCTTTTTTTGGCCGACGACTTTGGTTATTAATGTCGTCGGCCTCTCGTTTGGCCGTCGACAAAGAGCAAAAAACATTATCGTCGGCATTTTGGCCGACCACAAAAGATTTTTGGCCGACGACAAAAGTTTCTTTTCCTGTAGTGGTGACCAAGATGTCCGGGGTTGGTTGCAAACTAAAATTCCCGCGCAAATCAAAACCTTCCCTTGTAACTACTTAGGTTTACCTCTCAAGCCAACAAAAATAAAGAAATAGGAAGAGATGTGTCTTGTCGAAAAGGTCAGGCGTAGATTGCCGAAGTGGAAGGCAAAGCTCCTTTCCAAAGAGGGCCGCTTGGTCCTGGTCAACTCCGTCCTCACTTCATTGATTGTGTATCATATCATGGTTTTTCAGCTAAGTGGTTGGGCAACTAAAAAGATTGACAGGATCAGGCGGAGCTTCCTTTGGAGCGGACAGGCAGAGTGTTCCGGTGGAAAGTGCCTGGTTAACTGGGCAGTGGTCTGCAGGCCAAAGGAGCTAGGGGGTGGGTGTCAAAGATATTGATCATTTTAGTCGTGCTTTGCGCCTACGCTGGCTCTGGCATGAGTGCAATTCACCGACTAAACCGTGGGTAGGGATGTCAGTCCCTACATCCACAGCCGACATCATGCTTTTTCGTGCCGCAACCCAACTAACATTGGGGGATGGCGCTACGGCCTCATTCTAGAACTCACCTTGGGTAAATGGCTATTCTCCTAGTGAGATGGCGCCAAGTTGCTACAGGTTAGCAAGGAGAAAGGACATTTCCGTCCAACAGGCACTGTTAGATGGGCAATGGATGTTGCCTCTAACAGGAATTTCAACGCCCCAACAGGTTAGGGAGTTCGTCGCCCTTTGGACAGCGGTGCAGCGGCTTGCCTTGGTGCAAGGCACGCCGAACACGGTCTGTTGGAAGTTCACTGATTCAGGGAGCTACTTGGCCGGCTCCGCGTATTCCATTCAATTCATTGGTTCTACGAGGGAGCATGAGTACACTCGCATCTGGAAGGCAAAGGTGCAAAGGAAGTGTCGCTTTTTCTTTTGGATTCTAATCCGAGAGAAGCTCTACACTGCTAATCGCCTCGTTGCTCGTGGGTGGCCTTGCGAACCCTTGTGCGTCCTTTGCGGCGATGAAGAGGAAAAACACAAGCATCTTTTCTGGGAATGTACCTTTGTGCGGCAAATTTGGTGTGGTATGGCGGGATCTTTCCGCTTCACCAAAGTGGATCGAGCGACGGTTAATTCAATTGGTTGCTGGTGGGATGACCTTCGTGGACGAAAGGCTGACAGACAAAGAGAAGATGGCATCATCATCCTCTTATGCTGGAATATTTGGAAGGAGCGGAATGCTCGTATTTTTCGATAAGAGGACTGTTGGCCGGATGAATTGTTGAGGAAGATTAGAGATGATTTGTTGGTAGTCTAGGCCGGACCGTGTCGACGGTGCCAACTTTGGTGTTTTTGGTGTATCTTTGTACTCAGTTGTGAATTGTTTTGTTCGTTTCTTCTTCTAATCAATTAAGGCAACTCGCCTTCTTCGAAAAAAAAAAACCAAAGCCATGCACAGATCGAGATCGAGATCGAGATGTATCAGCATGCAATAGCTAGCTAGGACTGGCGAAATATATATGCATGTATACATGAACGTATACTTGTTAATGTGCAGCATATATATATATATATATATATATATATATGACGCATATATATGTTTGAACCACGTACATATATACCTGGACTTGTTGCTGGAGCGACTTCATGTACTCGATGACATGGTCCAGTGTCAAGCATTGTTCGTCGACCTGAAGATTCCTCGTGTAAGTACGTACGAATTAACTGGTGGAAGCGAGGGAGGGGGGATGTGGCCATGGAGTAATTACGTAGTGACTGCCAAGTATGCCCATGATCACTCATTCTACCTCATGTTGTTGGAAGAATCTTGTACTCAATCTCTCATATTGATTTTGTTAGAGGCTACTCTCTCTCTCATGTTGTTGGAGAGTCTTGTACTTATTTAGAGATGTTGGGCAACAAGTGGAATGTTTGACATCTCACGTGAGATGTCTAGTGGGGGACTAGTAGTTCAAAAATATATATATAAAAAATTTATCTCTGTTTTGGAGGCTTATCAAATGAATTTGAGGTTTACTTTTAGAAGATAATTGGATACTTGGATGCGCGAGAATGTGGAAGCCTCTTCGGGGCATTTCTTTAATAATTTACAATTTCAGTTATCAGTTGAGAAAGATAGGGTGAGAGTGAGATAGATGCATGGAATCTTTCAAAGACCCAAATGTACCGTGAAATCCACTTATGAGGTATTGGCGACAGTGAAAGATATGTGGTTTGGGTAATTATAATCTCTCGAAATCTAAGGTGTCGGCCTTGCAGGTTAAAATTTTTACGTGGTTTGTTCTTCACAATGCTATCTTGACTGAAGATGTTCATCGGAAAGTTCAGGTCTGGATATCCTTTGTGGAAACTGTTTTTCCATCGTCTATTCTTCGGTCGTAATGCTGTTAAAGCTGTCTGGAGCCTAATTGCTTTGACATTGAGTGCCAATAATTAATATCCGTGATTATATTATGCAATTTGGGGGCAAGAAGAGGTGGAAAAATAGTAGCAAACTTCACTTATCTTGCAGCATTGACTATTTTTGGAAGTGTAGAAATAGCATTGTTTCTCTGAAAAGAAGAAATTTCGATATCCTGTTTAAGCTGTAAAGGGTAATGAAACAGGGCTCCCTCCTAGTTATCCGCACGACGGTGTCCAATGCTATGCCTTGCTGGGATTAGATTGTAAATATATATATACCTGTTCGGACGAATGCATCAGTGCACAACTGCTATCTCCCGACGCCGCCGACCAGCTTGGTAACAGACTCCTCACCGACTTTTGGTGCTGAGTTCGTCTCTGAAGAATCCTGCATCACTCAACGCGGCACAACCTTCTTTCAGAGGAGAAATATCACTTAGGAATTAATATACTTTCTACCCGAGCATGTACACTATTTCAGAAAATATTGCAAAACCACAAATATAATTTGCTCCGTGCGCTATCTTTTTCCTTACAGTACAGGATGTGCCTTGACAGGGAGCTTGTACTTGTAGGAAGGCCTCTCATATATGTTTGTTTCTCAAAACAATAACCAAGGAAAAAACAATGTGATTTTATAATAAGGCGTGGACTTGGGGACGGACGTCCGACGCGCGCGCGTCGGACGCTGCCCCGGCCCAGCCCACCGCATCGTGCGGCGCCCTGTCCAATGCATGCAGTGACGTCAGCGAAAAGATTCTTTTCAGTTTTCTCTTTTGACAGGTATAGATTTTGACTGGTTGCTCCAATGCACGAACCGTTTGCACCGTTGCGTTCCTCGCATTTTTACGAACAAAACAAGACTAAAGTTGCTATAAAAAGTTACTGAAACAATTTGTTATCCTAATGAAACAATTAGTTTAGTCTGTTGAAACAATATGGCTAACCTGCTGAAACAATTACTGTTGCCTAAGGGACGTATAACCAAGTGAAACAA
Source organism: Raddia guianensis (assembly GCA_036346415.1). Lineage (NCBI taxonomy): Eukaryota > Viridiplantae > Streptophyta > Magnoliopsida > Poales > Poaceae > Raddia > Raddia guianensis. Next base: position 45,459,037 of record CM070536.1, on the reverse strand, counting down.
TTGGTTTGGTCTATTGGAACAATATATATAGTATGCTAAAACAATTGGTTTAGCCTATTGAAACAATATATATAGCCTGCTGAAACAACTAGTTTAGCCTATTGAAACAATTTGTCTAGCCTGATAAAGCAATTTGTACAGCCTATTGGAACAATATATCTGGCATGTTGAAACAATTAGTTTAGCATGTTGGAACAATCTATCTAGTCTGTTGAAACAATTGGTTTAGCCTATTGGAACAATATTTTTGGCCTGTTGGAACAATTAGTTTAGTCTACTGGAACGATATGTCTATCCAGGTGCAACAATTAGTTTTTCTATTGGAATAATATGTCTAGCCTGCTGAAACAACTAGTTTAGCCTATTGGAAACAATCTGTATAAATTGTTGAAACAATTTAGCTAATAAATAATTAAAATATAAAAATATAAAAAAGTATTTAAAATGAGTTTATTAAGATTTTAGATGAATTATGAAATTTGTTCTATGCATTTTGGACTCCATATGAAATAGAGACAAAAATGAGAAAATTGAATAGAATAAAATGAAATGCTGTTTTTTTGCTAGCAGCGCAGGCATGTTGAAGCATTTCCGTTATAATAATGTTCCGCGTACATTTTGGTGTTGGGCCGCGTTGGTGGGCTGCGGGCGCCCATGTTGAAGCATTTTCGTTATAATAATGCCATCAACTGTATAACAATAACCCATTTAACATTTTAACCGAAAAAAAAATTGTGTTGCGAGAGCAGTACCCACCCCCCGTAACATGGTGAACGTGGGCGAGCGAGAAAAAGGGGGATTCGTTGACACATTTCTAGGGGCACTAAGCCAAGAGTTGACGAAGGAACCGAATTAAGACCCATGGAAACATGGTGAAAGCGTAGCAAATTTGGGCCTTCAAATTAGTTTTACGTTAGCATCGCCAATAACGCGAAGAAAACTTGCTCGACGAAGCACAGTAGTGTCTTCCGCCCACCTTCGCGTCTTCTTCACTTGGGTCACCAAAGCAAACTCGAGCGGTCTCTGGATGACCCTTGGGGTGAAAGAAAGAAAGGGCCTCATGCCGCCTTCGCTTGGGACCTCTAATTAAAGAAGACAACCTCTAGGAGATGGTGCAATCAACTTGGCCACAACCTAGGGGATAAACGGTAAGAGGCCCACACCTACGTCAGGATAAACATTATTGGATCCCTCTGGTAGGATACATGCCGTAACCATTTGGAAGCTAGAGTTTACTGTAGCACCCTTACTTTTAGTATGACGAGGACATTGTAGTTCGGATGTCAACGAATCAAGATTGCAAAACACTCTTTAGTCCCTGCTTTAGTGTTTTAGCAAGCATAGAAAATACATGTCATGTAAAAGACCAATGTAACCCCATTTAATCATGTTCAAAAGGGCATTCCAATCCCTCACTTATAATGCTTTCCTCCTACAACAATTAAGCCCCCCAAAGAAAAGATATTGGAAATACAAAGAAAAGCTCAAGAGCATTTGTGTCCAAAAGGAGAACAAAAGCGTTGAGTTCTAGCGAAGTTGTAACTCTATCCAAATCGCAATTTTTGTTTGCCCAACATGCGGTTCAGAGGAAGGGAGTCCTCAAATATGTCTTCTGTGGACTATTCCATCAACAAATTGAAACTGAAGGCTTGGCCGGATCGATTTCACCCTAAGGACCACCCAAGCAATAGAACTGAAATAACCGAAAGAATCATTTGGCTGGAACTGCTAAACCAACCTAGAGTGAGCGAACTAGCAAGTTAGGGAATTTGGATCGACGATGATCGGGGTGGACGATGGCTCATGGGGAAGTGGTACTATGGGAAGGGTGGGTGGGATGGGCCGATTAGCCTGAAATTGGTATTGGAATTTCAAAACTTGAGCACTTTCCCCAACTTATTGAACTGACCAGTCAACTGGTGAACGTGAACCAAAACCTGCATTAGTTCAATGACTGATCCAAGTTTTAAATCTATGCTTTTCTAGCCTTAGCGAGCGATGAAAGCTCGTCATGTTATTGGATCCAGTCACCACCATGCATGCACATCCTAGACATCAACCTATCATGCCAAACTTAGAAGATGCCTTGGTCCTCACCCTTCCGGTCTACCTAGCTAGCAACGCCACACTTTGGTTAGGGAAGAGCATGAGGAGGGGGAAGAAGCAGAGAGAAAGGCGTGAGGGATACCGCGATGAGAACTTCATTGGATTTTTTAGCAAACAAAAAGAATATATGCATACCTCATTTTAGATGACGCTATATAATTCAAAATGCTAGCTTGTGAGTTGTGATATTTTTGCACACGGATCAAGACACATTTGAGCAGCAAAGTGAGCATGTGCAAACCTGAGGAGGATAGCCTTGCGTAGAGGTTCCTACCCCTTCTCTCCACATCCTCCAGTACTGCTCTTTTGTCTTCTCTTGGGCCGCATATGACTTCTCTAGTCTAACGCTCGGTGGCGCCGCCACATTTACCGACAATGATGCATCAACATCAGCGCTATGGTTTCTGTTCTCACCCTAATCAATAATGGCGATGTACATGCATGTAGATAAAATACATTAACCCAAAGAATTCCTGATGCATGGACTAGCTGAGATTTATTACTAAATTCTGAATTCACTGCATGATGATGATTATTCAAACAGGTTTGCTAAAACCTCATCACATGTGGCTCTCCTCTGTCACACGCTGCCCCTCCTCCTCTTTACCTCCACCATGCCGCCCTCCCCTTCTTTTATCAATCTCCAGCCACTTCCCTCTAGGTTAGATTCGGGGTTAGGATTTAGTACGTGTGGGATTTCGGGGGATGCGACACCTAACGCGCGATAGAAGGCAGTTGGCGGTGGTACTGCCTAACCAGGAAGAACGCAGGAAGGTGGTTGGTGGAACGGAATTGGCAAAGGTATCACGCGACATAGCGAAGTTGGGTTGAGCGAGGTGGCCCTTGGCGGGAGGAAGCTTGGGAGGTGGAGCAGGAAGGACTCCAACAATGCAAGAGTGGTGGCCGGTGAGGGTAGGGCTAGTGGTTGAGGTGTGTGGACTGGAGTAGGATGCACTAGAGGTAAGGAAGAGGATGGGTTACATGGGCAGGAAGGGCCGCCTAGGTGACAGCGAAGTATATAACACTTAGCCGACTATCAAGTATGAGAGGAAATAATTTGTGTTTTCGCTATATAATATTTAATTAATGGAAACGCTTGGGTTTTGGTTTATAGAGATGTCGGGGATGCGACAGCTAACGCGCGATAGAAAGCAGTTGGTGGCGGTACTGCCTAACCAGCAAGAACGCAGGAAGGTGGTTGGTGGAATGGAATTGGCAAGGGTATCACACGACGTGGCTAAGTTGGGTTGAGCGAGGTGGCCCTTGGCGGGAGGAAGCTTGGAAGGTGGAGCAGCAAGGACTCCAACCCTGCAAGAGTGGTGGCCGGTGGGGATAGGGCCGGTGGCTGAGGTGTGTGGACCGGAATAGGATGCCCTTGAGGTAAGGAAGAGGATGGGTTGCATGGGCAGGAAGGGCCGCCTAGGTGACAGCGAAGTATACAACACCTAGCCGACTGTCAAGTATGAGAGGAAATAATTTGTGTTTTCACTATATAATATTTAATTAATAGATCAAGTTTTAGTTTTGTGCAACACGCCCATTTCGTCCTTAGGTACTCTTTAATTTGCTCTTGCTATCGTTTAGGAAATTCCAGTGAATGAACCTGAGTGAATCCGAGCAGAGTGCCGCCACCTTCGCCCTCCCGCCACAGCTTCCACCACTCATC